>BMAV01013554.1:324717-334898 GCA_019973955.1 Trichonephila inaurata madagascariensis | reverse complement strand
ATAAAGTTATAGATTATATTCTCTAGGTCAAGGGACCAGACTGGAAAAGGTAATATTAGATATAAGTAATTAGATAACAGGATTATTTAGGATAATTGAGATAGAGAATCTAATTGCGTGATCTGACTTAAATACGTGATTTAATTTGGGCTCGACTCTCACTCTAATTAATAAGTGTCAAATTAGAACTTAAGTATTATAAGTTACTCTTAATAAAAGTTGTATTAAGAATTATGTCTCATCATTTTGATAATCCCACACCTCTAGCTTACGCGGAACCGGTAAGACATGGTCCTCACAGGATGGCTATGTCTCATACTGTATTTGCAATATCTGAATTTAGTATTTGAAAAGAGAGATTTCTAAGAGAAAAAAATGCTTTTATACTGTAAAAATATCTGTAGGTTAAATGACCGTAAAACAATCTTTTAGTTTTAACCAGGTTTCTAGAAAATGCGAGAGATGCCACAAATAGGTGTGATTTTAGCGCCTATTTGTGATACTTATGTAATTTTAAATATCACTATTCCAACCTGTAAAATTGTGTTAACAAATAAACGTAATTTTTTTATCATGAGTTTCTACAAATTCGCTTCTTTCATTGTGTCAACACCTTTAATTTGTTGTAATTGCATTTTTACATTGAACGATGAGTACGTTACATCTGGTTTCATAAATTTATTGGAAATCAGAAAAAATTGAATTAAAATTGAAAACATTTAACTTTTTATAATTAAATAAAATATTTATTTAAATTAAAACTATTTCTTCCGAAGTCCGCGGTAAATCTGCATTTCTTGGCAGAATTTCAAATTTTTTCTTTTACTGTAAAGGTTTTAAAATGATAAAAACACGTGAAATTTTAAAAAAAAAAATTGAGAGGTAGGGTAAGCTGATTTTAAGGGTTCTTTGATCAATAGAAAATATTGCAATTTGATAAATTAATACAGAGCTTTATAACACATCTATTTGCAAACATATTTTGAAACATTGTTTTCAATTTATTTGAAAGTCTTCATTTTTCCCCCCTCTAAATCTTACTGATATTTACTTTCTAAAAAATATTTAAGTCAACCTTTACTAAATGCTAATAAAAATATTAGATTTAGGTTCAAGGCGTTTTGAAATAAATAAAATCTTAAAGATAAATAAGATGACTTAAATAAATAAGATCTAAGCTGGAAAAGAGCTTGATAACTGAAGAAGTTGTAGGTTTGAAAATGTTCGAAATGTGTTTTTCTTTGTAATTAAAGTGAAAAATTTAAAATAAAACCTACAATACACTTTTAGTCGTAGTTTTTGCTACCTCGCTAATAAAACATATTTCTTAATTGTATAACGTGTTTTTAAATGAAGTTACAAAAAATTGATTTTGAAATAAAAATTTCGACTTCAAATTCAAAAGCATAAAGGAAAGTTAACACATACTACGCATTTCCTCATACATTGCATGACATTTTTAAATTAAAAAAAAAAAAAAACTTAGTTCTTCGTTCCGTAAATCACTTACAAAATACGGCGTGAATTTTAATCAATAGAATCAAAATACTGAATTAAAAATACAAATAAAATAAGATTAAATGAACTAATTATTTCATATAGTTCCCCAAAAATATTTATCAAAAAGAACAGAAATGTGTTATTTTGATGCTCAGACGACAATTTTCAATCACTGTGTTTGCAGCGAATGTGAAATCCTCTATTTTAATTACATAAAGATGATATTTTAGTTATTTCTTACAATTTTACGATTATGTTATTTTAATACTCTCTTCAGTAGGTAAATATAAATTATTTTTTCAAGATTTTATCTTAAATGAATTTCGTTTCAAGTATGTATCAAACGTTTTTAGTTACAAAGATATATCAAAAGTGTCAGCTAGTTTATAATAAAACATAAAGTTCTACTCATGTATTATGCAGGCAATCAATTTCACCGAACGCACGTGAAAATACATCGCCAATTAAAAAAATATCTACGAATGACTCGCACTGTCTGTATATTTATTTATTTATATATTTGCATATTTATTTATTTATTTTGGTGGAATTTTCAATCGCTTATAAAATACATTTTAAAGAGCTGAATTGAGCTGAAATTTTATATACAGGATTATTTTGGATGACAATACAATAATTTAATTATAATTAATAAAAATTAATTGATTAAAACTAATTATTTAAAGAGTTACAAATACAGCCACGTTGGCGACTTAGCGACCCTTTTGGCTACTTGTGTCAAAACTTTTGAAAAGGTTTTTTTCTCACGTGTTAAAGCATTCAATTGGACTGAAATGAAAAAGACAATACGATACTTTAATGATAATTAAAAAAACTAATGACCACTTAATGTTGTGATTCTGTCCTATGAATATACATATTTATATTAATTGTAACTATTTATATAATAAAAAGTAGCTAAAATAAAATTTTTCGTTGTTGATTTAAGTAGGAATTGACTTAAAAACTATTTTTTTTATATTACTTGTTTTTTTCTCAATTCCAACTAATAAATTAATTAACACTCAATATTATGATATTCTGTCTTATGTATACGCATATTTACATCAATTGTAATTATTTGATAAAAAATAACTAAAATAAAATTTTTCTTTGTTTACCTAAGTAGGAATTGGGACTTAATTTTTTTTTTATATTACTTGTTTTTATTATTACTGTGATCGAATTTAAGAGGACACGGTGTCTACTTTTGGTTGTATAACACAGAATTTGGCAATATCTTTTAATAGGGATGAAATTGGCAGCTGATATAATACGTATAAAATCACAAATCTTATGTACTTTCAAAGCATTTAGATTACACGAAAGAGCGAAAGAAAAATCAAATGAAATGGAAGTTTTTACGACAAAAAAAGTGACTTGCTTTACTTGTTTTGAATAATCTAGCATATTCGTTTAATACGAGTATATTTACACATTTCCAACAACGTTTTTAATCTATAAAAAAATCTCACAAAAAATAAACAATGCAAATGTTGAAGTATATTAATTTATCAATATATTAATTTTAAGCCAATCAAATAAATTATTTGCTCGAATTTTAGAAAGAAAAATATTTATTCACTGTTATGTAATGTAAAGTGTATGTAGAAGAATCGATTTTTATGATAATACGATCAGAAAAAATTTCTTCTATGAAAGTCTCATTAAAGGGGGACAATATGTATAGCAGTAATGACTTCGTAACTTCTTTTTAATGATTTCCCCCAGCGATTTCTTATTGATAACTATTTTATGTAAATTAAATTTAATTTACCAACTAATTGTGATCTAAAGAAAATTTTTGATTAATTTAATATATTGTTACATTCAAATAAGTATTTAAATTTGTTTTCTTAAGAGTTTGGGCAACAATGAAGTTTAAAAATCTTTTTTCTCAAGATGATTAAAACAATCTTATATGAAAAAAAAGTTCTATATGCTCGTGTCAATATTATTTAATATACTTCGATGGTTAAAAATTGCAATATTAATTATATCTACTTTAGTCAGCGATTTTTTCTTTTGAATGTTGATTTTAAAATTATGTTCTAAATATAGGAAAATTCATTGATTTATGATTTCTAAAATTCTACTTTGAGCTACTTGAAATTTTAAACATTTCTGAAGGAGTAAGACAAAAAATATATGCTAAATTTAATGATTGCGTGATCATTTGAAGAAAAAATTGAGACATTTAGAGTATGCTAAAAGCATGAACAATTTTTTTTTGAAATACTTGCTAAAAGATGTACAACTTTTTTAACGAATTAATTCGAAACTCTCATATTTATAAATTATTATTAATAATATGCTTCGAGAGAGAGATAATTATGTTTATCGTTCAAAAGAAGATAAAAATTATCATGCATTAAAAATATTTTTGGATATTAAAACTGAATTTTAGAATAAGGAAAATTAATTGAAAATGTTTTGTTATGACAAGCACAGTTTAAATAAAGCGAAAAATAAATAAAATAATTACATATTTCCTTGAATCATGAGCGGTAAAATTAAAGTTCTTAATATTTCGAAATACTTTAGTAAAAACAGATGCAGAATTCAAGAAGTTTTAGCAAAGTGTTTCTAGGGTAATAGCTTTTTATAAGATAGTTAAAACCTGTGTTGTTTCACCCAGAGTTTCTGAAACAGCTGCTCTAATATGTAAAAAATCGTCTGCCTACAAAAGAAAAGGGAATTTTTGTCGTCGTGTCCGTTTTCTTTTCTTGTTCTTTTTTTTATCAAAACTAAAAATTTTCAAGTTATTATTCAATACACTTTTAAACTTACGATGTAAATATTTAAATAACCCTTTTATACATCACCCAGTACAAATTTGGATTTGCTTCTTTCAGTTGTTTCTGTGAAAGGAATATAGCATTTGTTTTATTTCGCAATAATATGTACAGTAATTGCGCGCTGAGAGAAGTGAAAAAAAAAATGTCAAAGAAAATATGCTTTTATTTCAAATATAAAATACTTCAAAATTTGGATGCCTTAAAAAGTAATAAAATACGATTTGAAGTAAGTAATTAACGTATTGATTTTCATCTATAAATAAAAAATAAATTGAGTGCACAGGTAAAAAATTCAAAGAATTAAACACAGAGGAAAATAACATATAGTATATACTATAATAGTTAGTGTATTTATAGTAAAATACAAAATGAGTGTAAGTGATAAAATTATGAATTTAAAGTTGTAATATGGGTAAAAAGAATTTAATATCAATTTTACACATTACTTTATTTAGAGTATGAAATAAATAATTTATTTTGCGTATTGTAATATATACGCAAATGTAGCACACGGGACTTAACTTAATTTCTTTTTTACATTTATAGTACAAGTTTTATGTGCCATGGTTTCTTAATTTTTTAAAAAAATATAATAGTAACCTTTAAATAGAATGAATTTATGAGTTGTTTGCAAAAATAAATAAATAGATAAATTACATTTAATAATGAAAAAATAGCATCTAGTTAATTACTATAAAAATACAACATGATTCTAGAATAAGCAAAAGCTTAATTGAACATAGTATTGAGGTTTAAGCTTCTATGTACGAACTAAAATACGTTTAATTTTAAGGGGAGATAGGGGCACATAAGGATTTAGATTTGCATAGCAACCCATGGTCGGAAACGTTTTCGTTCGGCTCTAAATGTTGTTCACGAGAGCATTGGAGACAGCAAACACTCCTTACTGCGGTCATTTGAGCTATCATCACCTACAGTAGAGTAAAAACCGTTTTACGAATACCGAGCTGGTAGATAAGCACCTGATTTATGGATTGGCAGAAAGAAATGCAGGAGCAGCAGAGGAAGGTACCTACAAAGAAATGCATCGGACCGCCGGATGTTTACTAACTTGCGTCACAATTTGTGTGAATATAGATCATTAAGGGGTAATACAGCGTTTCTTAAACTGTGGGGCGTGCCCCCGAAGGGGGGCGTGATAACCCTACAAGAGCATATCGAAAAGTTATAAATAAAGAATTTAAAAAACTACAAATTTACTGAAAGGAAGCAAAACAAAACATACATTCGGGCTTAATAAAAAAAAAATACACATCTACACTGATGTAATGACACTTATAAATGTAACAGTACTGAGATTAAGGCATCCGACTTCGTTCAGAACCATGATTTGGCAAAAGCGCGTAAATGGATAATATTTATGATATTTAGTGTCACTTAGATTAGAATACATGTACAAATTGTTTTAAGGACATTATGACAAAAAAAATTATTTCAATACAATATTTTGGCAAAAAATTAACTTAGAATAATCTTTTTTCCAAATGTTCTCCTTTTGTAAAAAATGCTTCTATTGTATTATTATTTTGCCTATATTCAGCCCAGACCTCTCTACAGAGGCTCAACCAGAATTTTTGAAATGCATAACTCGGAAGTCGGTTTATCCATGTTTTACGAAAACAGAAGGGAGAAATTTTAAGAAAATACGCCGATAATTATTTCAGATGGTTGTAACTCTGAAAATAATTTGAATTTTTCAAAACTCATAGATGAGCCTCTGTACAGAGGTCTGAGCTATAGACAGGCAAAATATTAATACAATAGAAGCATTTTTTACAAAAAGAGAACATTTGGAAAAAAAGGTTATTCTAAGTTAATTTTTTGCCAAAATAGTGTATTTAAATAATTTTTTTTGTCATAATGTCCTTAAAACAATTGTATACATGTATTCTAATCTAAGTGACACTAAATATCATGAAAATTATCCATTTATGCACTTTTTTAAAATCATGGTTCCGAACGTAGTCGGATTCCTTAATTTTATCAATGTATTTGATAATTAATCTCACAATACTAAGTGAAGAACAAGTTCACTAATTACTAGCGATTCACGTAGACATGTCATATGGAAAATTTAATACTTATCTTAATAATTTGTTCGGTTTATGATTAAAATCGTATTGTAGCTTTAAGGTCAAAGTGCATTATTATTGCCTTCAATACATTGTTATTGTGAGAAGAAGGGCGCGATGAAAATTAAGATTGAAAATTGGGTCACAACCATTGAAAGTTTGAGAAGCACTGGGGTAATAGGCATAGTGATAGAGGGCCACGAATGACACACTTTCAGCATGGAACAAAATGTGTTGGGTTCAATTCGAAGGAATCCGAGTACCAGCGTACGAGCCGTCACTTCAGTTGAAGAAGGATCTCGGAATAGTGTTCATTGTGTTTTGCAAAGGTAAGGCTATAGGACAGCGATACTCAACCTGCGGCCCGCCGAGCCTTTTAAGTGGCCCGGTCACGGCCCATTGCTCTGAAAAATTCACTTATTAAAGAACATTGTATCAAAAATTTGGCGGGAAATTCTTTGTCAAGAAATCAAACTTATCTATTTTTTTTTTGCTGTCGTTGTCGTACGGGTACGAATTGATATTCTTATTCTATTTGGAACAGTTACGGTTAGTGATAACAAAAACAGTGGAGTAGAGCCACAATTTCATGGGTGGAAGTAATTTTTAACTATCTTTCATATCTTGCAAATGAAAAATATTCGAAGAAAATATCGTTCCAAGACGATTGGGAGGTTGACCATTTTATAGTGAAAAACAAACATGGATCAGTAATTGCTTGATGTGTCACGAAAGTAAAATATTTAAAAGATACCAATGAACAGGAATCATTCAATGACGCTTTTCCTCGAAGATCTCTTTCAAGAGGTGACAAATAGGCCTTCTTGAATAATCTTTGCAACAGCAACAAAGAATTTGGTCAGTGGCAATATCACATAGGTAACAAACACATCCTATGAAGTTTGTTATATTATTGGGTAATCATATGAAGCCCCGTTTACTGATACAGAAATTGCGAGGGAGTGTTTCTTAAATGCTTCTAATTTAGTGTTAGTGACAAAAATAAAAAGTAAAAAAAAATAATAATTAAAAAAAGAAAAACAGAGGAGTAATAATATTTTGATTAATTTTCCCCATTTTAAATTTCTAAAATCCAATAATTTTAAAATCTAGGTCTTAAGGCATTTCTCCAAGCCCCTCCCCCATTTATCCTCATGTTGCGGCCCGCATGAAAAAATTAACATATCTATGCGGCCCGCGTGAAATAGCTAACATATGTGTGCGGCCCAGCAGAAAAAAGGTTGAGTACCCCTGCTATAGGACATGTAACATTTTCGACCAATAAATATTTCAGATGATGCAAATCTGAATCCTTGTGATTTTTTCTGCTTTCCCTTAGAGTTTGTCTAAATAATCCAGGGACACTGTGTATATTCAACTTTTCATACAAATGTAATATTTTATAACATTATATAAAGCTTATGTCATGTAAATATAACTTTTTCATACAGAAAGAAAAACTGTAACTTCCCTTTTCTGATGTTATAGAAAACAAATTAATTAGCTCTTGATCATTTTTGTTTGACCACTACTACACTCCTTTGTAGCCCAATCTTAATTAAAGAATTTTTATTTTATATAGAACAAAATTCATTCGGATTCAATTCGAAATATTGTAATGTCTAATATAATCAAATTTCATTACTATTTAACTCAATTCTATTTTTATTGAAATATACTATTAAATTCTTTTCATAATAAATAACTTAAAACATAAATGTAATTCTAACAAGAAACAATTGAATACATAGTTATATATATATATAAATGCTTTCATATATTTTATGAACTAGCTCCGAAACAAAAGAACTAGTTATTGTCCTGTCTATTTTTGCTACGAAGAGGATATTTTCTGCTGATGTGACGTAATTAATAAAAGAAAGAAGTATCCGATCGTGAAAGATTAATTGAGTTAATAATTAATTGCGTGCTAGTTTCGATTTGTTTTCCCTGAATAGAATCAGTGTATATCATTTTATTTTAAATTTAAATAATTGTTATGTTAAGCAGATTGTTACAAACAGCATTTTTCTAATTTCCGTAATGCCATAAATTCCCAAATTTAAGAAATCTTGTTAAAACAAAATTATTGATCGGACAGTCAAAATTTTTACATGCATTTACTGTATTGATAATATTTTTAAGTAGGATTATTTTTTTTAAAAAAAATTTGTTTAACATTTTGAAATTAATATGATGGTTAATAGGGAAAAGTTTCAAAGTGGAAAAATTCGCGTACCGGGGTATTCTTTTTTCTGGAGCATTTTAGTTTTGCTTTTAAGCTTTTAACTCTAATTCTACAACGAGACAAACTAAAAAAAAAAAAAACTGTACTAAATGCAATAACAGTTCCAAACATGCTTAGGATATACGAACGATCCTATAAGAGCCACTTTGTACGATATAAAAACCACTTTTGCTTTTTTGGCGTGGTTAATTGAGTTTTAGTGTATTTTTTTTTTTACTTGTTTCAAAATTTATATTAGATTTTGGACTCTGCAATATCATTAAAAATAAATGTAAGTTAAAACTTCGAAACATTTTTTTTTATTTCTAATGGAGCTGCGGGTTGGTGTTTTATTATTGCAGACCTAGTACATTCCTAGGGAACTAGAATATCTGTTTAGTGCAGCACCAAATAGGTGGAAAATCAATCGCTGTAAGTAATTTTGACACCCAGTTTCCTCCCCAGAGGGAGGCACCTGAGCTCTGACGATGCGAAACCGCACTAAGGAATTTAATTTTGCCCAGAATACCCAAACCAAACAAGCGCTCAAAGGATCTTTAATATGCTGCATAATCATACGACATGAACGCTGTTGGTCTTCAGCATCCGAAACCGCAACCTTAAGGTGTACAAGGTCAGCGAAAAGCCAAGTATGCCAACTAAGCGAAAAACTTTTAGTTATACTCTTTCAGGTTTTATATTTAATGGAACAGATGAAGTTTTAGTAAAAAGATGCATTACAATCCGTAATACTTCAAAATTTTCATTGGCAGAAAAAATAATCCACTACCTCTTAAGGAAAATGAATTCATCCAAAACCAATGGCCCAAAATACCTACTAATCTTGGATACAATAAAAAGGCTACACTTAAAATTTATAGAGCTTGGAGTTGTAATCACAATTTCATTAGCAAACAGAATAGGTTTAGCAAACGAGAAGTAATGGAATAAATTTCTGATTTAAAAACATGTAAGACCGAACATACACTATCGAAGAAAGAAAAATTACTGAGAAAAAGTCATTATGAGATTTTGTAGATTCTTTTATAAATAAATAGTGTAGAATATTGCTTTTTTTAAATAAAGATGCAACGACAAAAAGACTTGGTAATTTTTATCAAAGGAAAAGTAGTATAAATATAAATAATAGAGAAAGATATATTTTTTTAGTATCTTTGCTTTGGATTTAATCGATTATTTTGTTTAGATGACTTTTTGAAAACAATTTTTTTTTTTGCTAACATGATGCGAATATATAGATTGATTTAATAATATTTATGAAATATTGGCAGTCACGAATAATGGGAAACAGCATTTCTATATAAAATATTTTTAAGGTCGTCTGCTTAATGTAAAAGAATGGGACCCGAAAATTTGGAATATTTTTTCAGACATAAAAGTACCCCTACATTAATGTTATGTATTGGCTTCGCCCTCCATATATCGAGAGAGAGCAGCTTATTTTATCATACTATTCATTTTTATCCAAACTGATCCATTCTTCTTCAATTCCTATTAATTCACTCTCTCCCTATATATATATATATATATATATATATATAT
>BMAV01013554.1:292224-323008 GCA_019973955.1 Trichonephila inaurata madagascariensis | reverse complement strand
TTTTTTTTTAATATTACTTGTTTCTGGTATAAATGTATTAAGTATTTTTATCCCATATCAGTATGCTAAATGACTCTACATATTAAGAGAAAAAATTAATTATTTATGTTTTATTTAGGAATTTTAGAAGCTCTCTATTATATACAGATGTATGAACGACTACGATGCACATTTTCATGAAAATTGAAACATTTTACTGCCGGAAAATGTTCTCTGCGTTTAGTTCTGGCTCTCGTACATTTGGAAAACAAATTTTAATATTCTCTTTTAGAGACTGAAAAGTTTTGAATTTTAAACATAAAAAACATCGAAATGATAACTAGAAAATTCTTAAGAAAGATTAAAACTCCGCAACAATAATGTTGACTGAGGGCAACTTCCAAACTTATATGAAAGGGGTATTTTAATCAATTTTATTCCTAGCAAACCTGCCATATCTGAATAACTATAACGAGAATGGAATAATCTTATTATACAGTTCAAGTCTCTTTGGTATCAAACTGTTTGAAAGCTGTCAAAAGTAGTTAATATCAAGCAAAATGACGATAAAATTTAAAAGATTATACCAAATTGCGTTAATGAATCTTGACGGTTTCCTGACAGACTAGAGTCACTTAATTTTAAATCTATTGCCAAAAGTTTAAAATATTGTACAGCTGATTGGATTACTTTATTTAGCTTTTAAAATGTCTAGAAAATTGAAATGACATTTTTTAATACACGACGATATTAACTAAATTTCACCTGAAATAGAACTTGACAAATTAACTCTAAGAACGCGTAATTTAAGTTTAAATTAATGTTATTGTATGAATATTTGTTTAAAATTAAAATTACATTTTCGAGAAGTATGAAGGTAATTTTATTGAAATAGATTATTATCGTAATTGAGAAATTAAAAAAAAATAAGTGAGATTTTTTTTTTTTCAGAATTTTTCAGAATTGTATAAGTTATGATAATTTTGAACATGGATTAATGTTAACTATATATTTTTAAAAGTATCGTATTTGATTTATTAAAAATAATGACACATATATTTTTGGTTTTATAATTAGAATTGAACAGGCACATTTTTCATTTAAAGCTTTTAAGGGGACACAGTACAATTCATTTGACAAAAATTAGTTAAAAATTCAAATCTAACTTTTTCAGCCTAAATTATTCTTTATATACTTTTCTACAACCTCACAAAATTTGAAAGCTCTAAACTTAAAGAAACACAGAATTCTGATAGCTTTTACGTTCGTTTTTATTCACACATTCCTATGGCACACACAAATCAAAACTTTAAACTTAATTATCTCAGGTCAACTAAATTATGAGAGTTAGCCATGCTCTTAATATGACTTTTTTAAGAACTAGAACTTAAACTTTTAACAGATTAGATAATGGTTATAAATGTGAGAATCTCTACGATATGAACAAACATCCAATACAAGTAATATCGAAATAACCTTACTCGGACCACTATCAATATCTAACCCGCCTAATCTCAATTTCAATAATAATGCAAGTCCTAATATTAAATAGTCAATCCTACCTTAATCCAATCGTAGCTCCGATACTAGGGAGTGGCGTCTTTACGCGAGTGCAATGGTATGCACCTTGACCTAATGGCTTTATCTTCGGAATAACCTCTGTTGGCCGTCCTTTCACAATTGTATCAATCTCTCACATAACATTCGACAAATTGCCATCTCACTTACTGAAACTTCTGTTATTTAAAAGCTATCTAATTTGAATTTATTTCACTTTTCACTTCTTGGGTTTTGGTTGGAAAAGAGTTGCCATTAATCTTGGCCCCAAAAAGTACCCAAAGGACATGTTAAAGAAAAGACGCGTGAGCCCGTCACAAGTTCTCTGAAGCATTGTAAGATCAACTATCTGAATGGCCCCTGTAATTGGACTTTTTGATTTCATCAGTGCCACTGATTGAAGACTGGTAAACAATGTTTTTCATGTATCCCTACAATAATGTATTAGGTCTAGAGATCTGGGTGGCCCCGCTATTGGACTTCCTCTTTTCATATAACTTTTTCTTACTTCCAAACACCAGTGTGGTGGTGCTCCATGTCCGTTGTAAATGTACTGCACATTTAAATTCGATAAATCATGAACAACTTGCACCTGTTCTTGTAGTGAAGCCATTTTGAAAGCAGATTTTTGAAAAATGGGAACGTTGCGCCATCTAATTTACATTTCATAAAACAGAAACTTTTATTTTTTATACATCCATTAGGCACACGATTCTCTCAGATGCATAATAAAAATAATTCTGATGTTGTGTCCACACGGTACGTTGAAACACTCTCCCCCCTTCTTCTATCTGCCTTTCGTCACTCGCCTTAGGGTTCAGTATCAACGATGAGGGCGATTTCTTCATATTTCGGAAGGCAGGGGCCGTTGAATCTGATAGATACAGAGCGGCCAACAATGTCAGTTTTCATGACTATGTATTATTTCGTTAATTTTGATTTTTTTTTACTTGTAAAATAGTGTAGTTTTGAGTTTTATACGAAAATAATTCGAAACAAGTATTTCGTAACTTCAGCATGATAGTATTTTTTAGGCTGAGATTTGAGATACATCTGAAGGATGCCACGTACCTCGCCAGTGAACGTATTTTATTCAATCCTCAATGTAGCTGAAATAAAGTCCCAAAATATCTATATGGAATCGAAACCACTCAGATCTTCTCAAATTTATAAAGGAAAACTAGGTGACGAGCTTTTGAAAGAGCACTTGTGAAGACAATTTGAGTGTAACGTTCTCATGCTTCGTTCAGTTTTACTCAGAATTGAAGAAATATATGATATACAACGCCCCATTCAAAACGAACAACCAAGAGAAACATCCCCAGAAACTTAGAACAGAAGCCACTGTTCCCTCTTTTCAGGACATAAAGAAAATACTATTAAAATTTTATAATGTGTTTAAGAAAAATCCATGTGCCTTCATTATTGCAAGATGACTTGTAAAAACTTCAACAAGGCGTCTTGAAATGCAAACAGTGGTGACACTAACCATTATTTCCTTGATGTTTTTATCGTTTAAATATCTCAATTTCTGAATCTATTTTAAATATTATTTTTTGCCAAATATATTTTAATGTCAAATCTCTCCTATAAAATGATTAAATCATATTCAAACGTAAGTACCAGGCGATGCAATTGAGAGATACCACGCGCCTATGAATGGAACTTTTTGAAGCGGGCCTAAGATTTAGGACATAAGAAACCTTAAGTGAAAATTTTTATTTGTTCATGTGTAATTAATTTTTGAAAATGTAGTAATGCTTTTCATAAATTCTATATATATTTTTATGGTGGTATTCTAACTAGCTGCTTTAACGCCATTTACATCAGATTGCAAATTACGCATTCTTCAACAATGTTGATGTTTTGATCTATTAATTTTGAGAGATATTTGTTAATTCCAGAGTTAAATTGCCTTTCGGAATATTACTTAACGTATACAATTATATACATTTTCATACTTCCTAATCCTAAATTAGAAACATTATATCCTTTACTAATTGAGATAATATAAATTACAAGCCCAGATTCTTCCATGAATTCCGTTTTGTTTTTATCTGGCTGCCATGAACAACTCGTCTGCGTCTAATAAGTCGAAACTGAAGAAAACTAAATTATTTTTCGTTTAGAATGCCAAAGTCAATTATTTAACATAGCGTTGGAACATTTGTTCTTTAAATTAAAAATTTACTTTACTAAAACTTCTAATTACTTTTAAAGGTTCAAGTACAACGCTGTCTTAATTAGTGAACGTTATAAGTCAGTTTATCTAATCTTCAGAAATGAAACATGGTTGAAACCTTTCTCTCATAGGTATTGTAAAGCTAGTTGAAGTAGCTTACGAAGTAAATGGCTTTATGTGTTAAAGACCTTCAAAACCTGGTAATGAATCTTGAAGATGTTCTGTGAAACTGCGAAAGAGTTAATTTAGAATCTGTAATTAAAAGTTTGAGGTGTGTTAATTTGAATCATACAGAAATGGAGGCTATGTTGTGTTTATTACATTAATTGGAAACATTTTGGATAAAACTTCTTATTTCTAAAACTTGTCAAAAGTGGTATTTAGTGAGATGATTCCTTGTTTGAAATCAAGTTACCTTCTAAAATTATCTGTCTTGTTTTTAAAATGTGAAATACTTATTAACAAAACTGGAGAAGTACTTTTAACATAATAGAGTTTTGAAATGAAGTTAGGAAGTTTAAAAGAAGAAGAAACATATTTATTTATCTTTACAACTTCATAAAAGGAATGGAGGCAATCTGAGTAATAGAGAATTTTTAAACATATAGACATTATAATTACTAGAACTGAAAACAATTTTTTTCTCCAGAGTTTTTTATTTGTTTTTCACGAAACTGAACTGAATGGAGTTTGAACTACATCTTGCGAAAAAGTTTCTTTTTGGAAAGATAATTTTAAAACCAAGTTGATATTAAAACACTCCACGTATGTTACTTCCAAAGCAGAAATACTCTCCTAGGGGGGAAAATACAGTTTTACTGACAAAGTTCGCTTCCCAGCGTTTTCTTGAAAAAAAAAAAAGATAATTGTAATGTGAGCAGGGTTACCAGATTGATGACTTTATCACCCTTCCAGATAAATTTAATGAAAAATACGATATCGCCAAAGAGCCATTTAAAAGGCTCTGGAATCGATCCTTCTATAAATTACCATGAAGTTATACAAAGGACAGTTGAAACAGGTGAGATTGTTTCGGATGATAGTTCAGTTGAAATCTGAATCTGTGCGTTGATTGTGATAAGAGAGAGAGAGACTTCATTTATCTGAGTTCCTGCTAATGGAACTGTTCTAGACAGCAATTTCTGGAGCCTTGTAAAATTTGTATATTATAGGTGAATTTTTACATTGCTGTGTGTGTAAATAATCTGTTATAATATTTCTTTGTGTATCTTTATCGATTTGTTACCGTACAGTCATCTATTTGTCCTTATCCATTAATAAATATATTATTATTCAAATAGTTGGGTTCATCGGATGCTTTCCCCTCATTCAAATTTGCAGCAATGTACGCAGTAAACTGTAAAACAGTATATTAATTAAGGGAACATGGTACGATTTACGCAAAATTTTTTAATTTAAGGATTTTTAAAAATTTGTTAATTGCCTCCTATGTGTGTATACTATGTAAAACAGATTTTGTGCTCAAAATTTCATAAAAAGCTGGCCATATAATTTTTTAAAGAAAAAACTTCAAATTTGTGAAGTGGTTTTAAAAGGCTACTCCTCCTACAATAATTTACGTACATACATGAAATTTGATTTACAAGTACGTCAAACTATGTATTAAAAAGTTGGTATGGGTTTTGCGATAACATGATTGGTATTCGTACAATACCTCTTGTTATGAATGCTTATTGAAAATTCTTTAAAAAACCTATACATTCTGAGTTCAATTATTTTTTAAAAAATAAGTATTTCTTTGATTCAAAAATGCATACCAACTTTTATTACGTGTACTATTGGCAATAGGTAAAAAAAAAATTCAAGATATTAGGCACAATAGAAAAACGCTTTAGCATTTTAAATGAAGACAAACTAATTATTTTATCTTTCTGAGATAAGTAAGTTTAAAATTTTGATTTGCAATAGGAATGTGAATAAAAACGAGCGTAAAAGCTATCATAATTCTGCGTTTCTTAAGGTTAGAGCTTTCAAATTTTGTGAAGTTATAGAGAGAAAATTATATAAAGAATAATTTAGACTAAAAAAATAAGATTTGATTTTTTGACCGATTTTGGTCAATTGAATCGTACACTTGCAATATTTTATTAATATAAAAGATTATTTATCTTCAATCACTAGATTTATAAGAAATAAACTATTGCAACTAGCAAATAGAATAACAGTTTTGTAATCAAAGAGTTGAAGATTCAATTCATACAGACATTAAGGAAAATGTAAATCCTCAATTTGACTGAAAGCGTATAAGTTAGGAGAAGTGGTGAAAGCTCAGGGGTCGTCCTTGTCGATCGCTGATCGGAATTACAAGATCCATTGCTAACAACAACACTCTTGTTGCTCTGGATAGTGATGTAAAATAAAAGAAAAATGCACATTAAAATTGATGGTCATAATTTATAAGCAAGTAGTAATGAAGTTTTGAAACTAATAATCCAAACTAAATGTAGATTTCATTTTAAGTTTGAAATTATAGTCGATTGCATGCCTTCTCAAATTTTTATAAAGACTAAGAAATACTAGAAATATGCAGGATTCTAATTTTGTAAAAAAAAATGTAGGATGAATTATATTCTACTAAAATAAATATAATTCTTTGCTAATAAGCTTCTGAAATTTCGATTTTAAGTTCTAACTATGCTGAATATTTTATGGTAATTTTAGATTTATTGACAACAAAAACGTAAAACATTAAAATTAAGTGGGAAATGTAATAATTGTTTTATCCTGCACATTCGCTTTTGTTACTTATCTTTTATTTCTTTGTGTAGGACGAGAATTTTAGGAACTTTTTTTAAAAGTTATATTACGATGGTCGGCTGATATACGGATTCGCTAACTTCGTTAAAAACTTATATTTTTATGAAAAACGGTTTTCTTTAAACGTTTTCCGTTTGCCATGCGCAAGAGATTTCAATCTTTAAACTTTTTGGGTGTTTTGAATGGAAATTTATTCTAATAGAAGAAGAAAAGTCACTTAAGGCTGTCTCTTCGGTTAATATTAAGGAATAGGACCCGAATTAGGTACAATTTTTTAGATATAAAAGAAATGAAAAACTAATATTATATTCTGGCTTCACTATCCCTTAGAGAACAACATATTTTATCATTCTTCACTTTTTTGACCGAGCTGAGCCATTTTTTCTGGCATAAAATGTGTTTCGCGTTTTTTCTCCTGTACCGTTTTTAAATGAGCTGTCCTTTCACGTGTTAAAATGAAAAAAAATAATATTCAAGGAATATTTTGAAATTTTAGAAACGCTATATTGTTAACAGATGTATAAGTTATAATGTTTGAAATTTTCATGAAAATTGAGGCATTTTTCTGTCTGAAAATGTGCTCCGAGTTTATAGTTCAGGCTTTTTCCGAAAACAGCCTTACATCCTTCAAAGTTAGTGTTAGAATCAGAGTTTCTGAATAGTTAGTACAATTCTCCATTATTCATTGGGATGTCTGAATGCATATGTTCATTATGCAGAATTTTTCCCTAAGGTATGAAATGTAGATCGACGATCCCTTACCAAGTAACAATTGTTCTTCCCCCTCACTTACTAAATTAAAAATAATGGCGCAGAAAGTATGACTAGCTCAGACAGTGTACAAGATATCAAATGAATTGGAAAAATATTTGGGCTTTAGTGAGTGAGTGAATATTAACAACGCACTCTTCAGCTATACCAGGGCTTTTGGCAGCGGACCACGTATTTTGGAACCATGGTCAAGTGAAGTAGACGACGCTTGAGCTGACGCCCCCTTTCCTAACTACCACACCAACGGGAGGACGTTAGAGCTCTCGACATCTTTAACGTGCATCGCTCCCCTACACGGCGAGTCTTTTGTGGTACTGGGCTCGAGTTCATGGCAAGGCAGCCACGATCCGATACTTTGACCACTCAGCTATCGCGGCCACATTTTAGCCTCAGACAGGGCAACCAGGAATAAAACGATAGTCGTTATGCGTCTGGCATTTTACTTTACAGTAATTTGATTAGAAAATATTCTACCCGTTTGGCAACATTTTCGCTCTCTTGGCGATATGTTAAAAATTACAGGATTTTATTTTCAATCCGGCTTTCATACATGCCTGTGAAAATTTTGGATAATTTTTTTGAAGGAAAAATGCACTCCTTGTTTATACATGGGTCGGTTTATATCTGTAAATGTACGATATTCCTTTCCAAAATATAGTAAGTATTAGCACAAATATCAGCAGAGTTAGGAAAATAATAAAATATATAAAAATTAAGAGTAAAAGAAACAAAGAAAAAGTATACCAAAGTATAACACAGTATGAGGAGAAAAATCTATATATTGATATCCTAAGATTGCAGACAAATATTTTGTTCATAGCTACATCTTCATTGGCTTTGGTTTAAGAGTAACTACCCATTTTCAAAGGAAATTTTTCGCAAATTATAGACTATTCTTTATGTTATCCACCGAAATGATATCAATTTTATTTTGATGGAACAAGCAAAGTAAACAAAAAAAGTACACATACACTTTTTTTTGCGAACACTTTTTTTATACTTCAGAAAAATATCACCTATAATTTTTTTTATACTTCACGATAAAAATTGTGTTACAAATATTTGAAAATTTAAGCAAGATATATATTTTGTTAGATACAGTTCATACAGAAAATTACATAATGTATTTAATATATTAATAAAACAATGTTTAAGATAATAAAAAATTTTAACTAAACAAATTAATTTAATAAATATTATTTATCAAAACTTCCGTAACAGAATTCTTTCATTGCCGAATTAGGAGAATTTAAACAGCTCACTCTCCAAAACCTTTGGAATGTAATAATTGATTCCAGAGATATTCTGGAAGAAACTTTAAGGAACGATGCACTAGATTATTTCGAGTAATCAATTTACATGTGAAGAGTTTAATAGTTTTGTATCTTTATCAGTTGATTCTCTTTAAATATTTAAGAAATTAACTTTTACTTCAACACCTTAAGCGGTCAATTTTTTCCCCCAAAATGTTCTTAAAAAAAGCAAATTTTTTCACTGCATGTAATTAAGCATTATAATTAACAAAATGCTAAAATGAAAGAGAATTTGATTTTACTTTTCAATTTTAAAGTCTTCACAGTATTTTTTATTATATAATTGTGGAAAACAGAACCCCCTTCCCAAATTTTTGCTTTTTATAAGTACGAAGAATATTAAATATATCATAAAAGACTTTCTCCCATACTTACAAAAAAATTTATGATCATACCTCTTTTTTAAACGGTATGTATGTTTGTATACCTATATGCTCACACAATATATATTTATATTTGAAGCATGATATAATACTAAATCTCCCATTGCAATGGGGACAGAAATAATATCGACTACTTTGGATTATCTTGCTGTTTTTATTTCTTCTCAAGCAACAAATTGCACATTGCCATGTCAATCCCTGTTCTTTATCGAATATTTTCAAGAATCTTAATTCCTGACTTCAATGAAAAATTCTCGTCTTCATCCAAATGAAAATCTCGGAGGAGAAATATTTCAGTACCATGGGCAAACTGTATCTCTTAAAAACACTAGCACTAATAGTCTTACTTTTAGAATTAAAAATCTGTACAAATCTTTAGATATATAATTCTTCTGTCCGTTTGTATGTGACTGAACTCCTCCCAATCGGCTGGACCGATTTTGATGACAATTTTTACGTGGGTTCAAGTGGATTCGAGAAGGGTTTAGATTCACAATTCGGTCCGATATAATAATTAATTAAAAAGATATTAATTAAAAACCTTAAAATGCATAATTATTTTACCCCCGTGTATTGTTTAGTCCGCTAATGCGCGGCAAGAAAAAAAAACGAGTCTTACAGTAGTCGCATATGATGTGTAACATCTGACATGTTATCGTGGTAAATACGCAATATTAACTTTTTCTTGAAAAAAATATGATAAAAAATTATAATATGATGGAAATAATTTTCTATCGAATAACTATATCTTTAATGAATATTGTATTTAATTAACAACAGGAGTAATGTAATATTTTATCAAAAATAATTATTATTGTTCAATTTGGAGAAGAGCGGAGACAATCGACTTATGATAACTAAAATATGACACATATACTTGTGATTTCAAAGTATTTAAAAACCTTTTGAAAACAGCGTCAATAACAGTACCACAATTAGCAGTCGAAATATTCTCTAATTTGTGTTCATTTCGAGCTTGAGTTCATCTCATTCATAAAAGCTATGAGCTGCTCAGCTTTTGGCAAACTGAAGTTAAAGTCATCAATCAAAATCAGGGGAAGCGAGTCATAATTTTTTTAAAAGAGCAGAACTACCTTCGTTATATGGTAAAAGTACAAAACGCAGAAAATCTTTAATTTTTTTTAACCGTTTGATTCGAAAAAATGTATACGACCACCGAAATCCCTGTTTGTCCATTTTCAAATAAGCATTCTGCCGCACTTATGTCCCCCAATATCGTGACTAACGAATTTAGAGTCAAGCTCTCGAGTGCTTGATGGCTACTAGAGTTGGACCCCCATGCGAGGGTAGCGAAGACACAGCCACGCATTCTCATGGGTCAAATCAAGTAGGGCGCGCTTACATCACATCCTGTTACACACATCCGTCCCTTTTCACGATATCACTCTCACAAATATCCAGCAACCGAGAGGAAAGATGTTACACATAAAAGAAAAAGAAATAAGAGGGGAAAATTTTGTTTTTCGTGCGGCCAGTTATATGTTACTTGTCCGAGGGTTGGCAAACCGTCGTATTTGTTTGCTTATATCCCTCAAGGAATAACCAAAAATACTGTGCATTCAATGGCAATGCAATAAATTTATTTATTGTGCATTAAAAAAATATACCTGTTATGAAAATAGCCGAGTTTTATCTTTTTTTATCATTTAATTAAAACAAGTTTAAGAGTTTCTCTTCAGAATAATTTCTACTACATTCAACTTAGCTCATAGTATACACTTACTCACATGCAATCGATAGGTCGAATTGTGGTAACTGTGCATGTGATGACGTCAGGTATTGTAATAACTATTTTTTTAAAAATTTCATCAAAATGGTCCAGATTGGTACAACTTATTTAAAAAAGTTTGAAATTTTTCGATTGAATACGTGTGTACAGGACAACGTCTGTCAGGCCGCTATTAAAAAATAAAAAGAAGAAAATATCGGTACCCGTACAGGGTACGGGTAAACAGGTTGTGACCAGTTCTCGGTAGCCCGTATGGTGTACCGTCAAACCAGTTAAGGGGTTAAAAAGCATGAAGAGATAAACGGAGAATTCGAACTGATGCTTTTAGGACAAAAATAACTCAGGTTGTTCATGATATTTCTCTCTAGTATTTTCGAACCTTTCATTATAAGTTGAAAGGAATTTACTAATTGTATAAGAATCCTGAAGACAGATTGCAATCGGTATCAAACTAAAAATTGAAGAGTGAGTGAATGTTAACGTCACGAGGGCTTTTGGTGACGGACTTTGTAATTTTGAACCACGGTCAAGTGATGAGGACGACACCTTAACTGGCAACTTCCTCCCCTAGCTACCTCATCACACCAACGGGGAGACGTTTGAGTTCTAGATAAATTTAACGTACATCGTCCCCTACACGGCGGATCTTCAGTGGTACTCATGACAAGCCGGCCACAAGTCCATTACTTTGACCACTAGGCTACCGCAGCCATACTAAAAATTGATATCGACCCAATTAAAAACTGTCGCCAAATTCCGCGAAATGCAGCTACTAATGTAAAACCATTCAGTGCATATTCAAACACAATAATAATAATAATGAAAACAGCATTTGGGGACCTTTTTCTGATTCGGCAAAATGAGTCGACGGTATTATACGAAAGTACCAAAAATTTTATTAGAATTGTGCTATCACAAAACAGCAACGTATCGATGAAAACGAAAAGATATCGTTACTTAAATCTTGATGCCTCATATTCTCATTTTACAAACTGAAGAAAAATCTACATTTACACGTTACGCGTAATTAAAATCTATTAACCTCTGATCAAACTTTTTTTTTTGAATCTTCAAAATCACAAATATCTTCTGCTTTTAGCTCTTTTTATGTGACATTTCCTTTTTTTCATTTCCTTCCCCAGCAAACTTGGGAAGATAACAAGATTAACTCCTTTGGGCTTAATCATAAGAAAACTTTAACGAGCAAGATATAAATAAGTTAAGAAACCTCATCACAAGCACTGCACCTTTGGGGATTACGAAGAGCTTTTGTAGACAAGACGAGACACGGTGTCGTGGGTTTTGAGCGAATTGTCGTTTTTTTCTTGTTTTTAACGAATTTCCTCTCCTCTAGACAGATGGGAAGCGGGCTAGGCCAGAAAAAAAAATAAACAAAAAGGTAAAGTCTACACTCTTACATGCAAAGGATGAAACATCAAGACCGACACACACAATAACGTTCTAGATAGAAAATCCACAAATAGGTACGCGAACTCTTCTTTTTTTCTTGCTCCACTAACTCAATTCTATCGGAGAACTCTGGCATATTGTGACTAAGTATTATTGTTTTTTGACTGAGAAGCTGAATAAACAGGAAGGGGATAAGGCATATTCGTTTTTAGAAAATGAATGTAAATATCAGTATATACAGAAACAGGTTCAGAAGTTGACTTAGTCTCAAAAATGAAAGAGCTGATATACACAATATCTTATCATAAATAAAAAATGAAATGCTGCTTTGTTAGAAAATTGCTATGTTTTCCCAATTGATATAAATATTATTTATTTTAGGGTATCATAGTTGTCAAAGAAGAATATCATTTAACAAAATATGAAGAAAAGAAACGTTTTCTTCAAAAACTGAAAAGGTACTAAATCAGGGATACTCAACCTTTTTTCGCGCCGGACCGAATACACATAACAAGTATTTCACTCGGTCCACAATATGAGGATAATGGTAAAAACACACTATAAGACTGAAGCAAACTTGATCGAAATATTGAAACTAATTTTTGGCTTTTACTTTAATACCATATTAACCTTTCTATCAAACACACACAAAAAAAATTTACTTTTATGCCTTTTTCACTGAATAATAAGGTAGTTTCAATTTTTTTTTTCATACATGGCCAATTCTCTTTCTTACATTGTATAGCAAAAAAAAGCAAATTGATAGCAAAATAGATAGATTTGATTGCTTGTTTGAAAGAATTTCCAGTTAAATTTTTAGTACGTTGTTCTCCAATAATAGAATTTCTTAGTGCAATGGCACATGAGACTGGGCCACTCAGAACAGGCCAGCGGGCCACATGCTGCCCGTGGGCTACAGGTTGAGTACTGTACTACTAATTGAGCTGGTATTACTGTACTAAATGCTATATTTTTAAGATAAATGACTACGTTTGGAGCTCTGATTTAAAAAAGCATATAAATGAATAATGTTTTTGATATTTTATGTCAGTGAATTAGAATATACGTATACGAAAAATTTTAAGCAAATAATTATAAGAAGAATTGTTTAAATGAAATTTTTTTGAGGGGGGGAGGAAATGAAGAAAGATTTCTATACTTGCAAAACATTTTCCTTTTAACGAAAAATGCTTCTATAATTATAACATTTGACCCATATATAGCTAGAACTCCTATGCCGGGTTTGAACTAAAATATTTGAAATATATAATTTAGAAATGGATTAATTCGTATTTTGTTATACCAGAGTCGAGAAATTTAAACAAAAAAGACAAACATTGGTTCTTATTTCGATTGATTGTAACTCTGAAAATAGCTTGGATTTTTCAAAAATGCTAATTCAGGTTCTGTAATGAAGTCTTAGCTATATATATAGCAAACTATATTATTATTATAGAAGAGTTTTACATAAAAAGAAAATGTTTTGGAAATATCTCATTTAATATTGCAAAATATCGTATTTAATATTTTTTTCCTTGTAATAATGTTTTTAAAACTTTTTTATTTTTATATTCTAATTCAACTGACGCCAAATATGAATTTTTTTTTATTTATGGGATTTTTTCCAAATCACGGCCTCGAAAATAGCCAGTCACCTCAAAGTTCACTTCTGATAATGATTCAGCTGACCCTAAGCTTCACATACTAAATTAATATAATTTATTTTAAAATTTTTTTATGAAAGGCTATGAATACATCTGTATATATATATATATATGACAGGCCCCAGGCCTGCTGGTAAAATGAGGAAGGCATAATCTCTGTAATAACTTCTTTATTTTGCTTCAATCACATAAAATCCAACATGGCGGCCCTTTGGTGCGCAACCGAGTAAAACATTAACAACACTTCGGACAAGAGTCACCAGCTAAGCCTTGTCGAATATGCGTTCTTCTTTGTCAGCGCTCACTCCACCTTTAAATAGGCTTATTTACTCACAAATCCTTACGCGATGGTAAAGAGTTCGCTCTATATTTATTTATTACTTACTTAATTTTGAACCTAAACTTTTCAAACCTGACATATATATATATATATATATATATATATATATATATCAATATTTATTTACTCATTAATATGTTACTAGGGCTTTTTGCACTTACAGTCTGCAACGCAAAGCGAATTTATTATTAAGAGTATAATTGCACTCAATATTACATGCTTCAATATGGAATTTAGGCACGTCTCTCCAGACACGTAATGAGGTTTTGGATGTCTGCTTTCTTGTATCGATTAGATTTGTTCTATTGATCTTGATGTCTTTATCTATATATATGATAACTCACCGTAATAGGGAAAATTGACTGGCTTTAAAACATATGAAAGATGAGGTCAAATTAAGAAGAGATCATTTGAAGAGATATGAGGACAAACATATTAACTAAGTAATCATCTTAAAATCCTGAATAAATTTGTATTCTACTTTCAGTCATTTTTTGGATGATTCATTATATATGTTACCGTTAAATTGTGAAATTCTAGCTATATTCTAATTCATAGAAGCTAGGTATTTCATGAACTAACTATAGTTAAAGTATATAAAATTATTTTCTACGATTTAACTAGGTATTCAATAAAATAACTATTACTCGATCGTTATAGTATGAAATACGGCACTCGAAAGTTCTTTGAACTCATTCTAACTTCTTTTAGTTAGTTTTAAACCGCTTGCAATGACGTGTGTGAGTATACCCTTCCCCTGATTGATACCAAGCACGTACTCTTTTAAGATTCAGCTTGGTGCCCAGAACCTGACTTTGCAAGAGGGGCCCTACTATTTTATGATATGCCACTGCCCGTGACTCATGGTCGGAAACGATCATGAGTTGTTTTTCAAATCTGAATCCTTGTGATGTCCCTTATATCCCCTTAAGGTTTGTCTCAATGATTCCGGGACACCTTGTATATATACGTAAGATGTAAGGACCTAACAATCATAACTTAACCTAAATTGTACTATTCTCGTATAAAATTAAACAGCTGGTACTTTCGCAGAAAAGATCCTTCAACTTTAAAGTTCCAATCAGATTTCATTTCCTTTCACCATCATTGGCCGTAATTTCAAACGCGTTGCTCTCCATTCTAAATCGAAACTAAAAGATGAGGATTTAATAGTTATTGAAATGAATCTACAATCCAACTCCAAATCAGGGACAGTTGGCGTTGGTTATACTGTGGAGAGGTTGTTGAAATATATATTCATGAATGAATAAAAAACTGTTTCCCAAAGAGTTTTTATGTGGTTCTTTCTGCAAGACAGCATTTAAATTTGTTTTGGTGCACATTTATGTGGTGTCGTCTACATAAATAAGAGTCCACCCATCCGGTATAGTGGTTAGCAAAGCTGATTGCTGTGTCGTAGGGCCTGGGTTCGAATCCAGGAGTGGGCATGGATATTTGCGAATGTATAGTGCCTTTGTGGCATAGGGGTTCTCTAAACAGCCGTCAAGTCGCAAGTCCTCTCCTGAAGTTGCTGGAAAGGGTAGGGATGTGGAAGGCCCCTGACCACCTCCAGGGACCTCTGCCTCAACATTGGGGTGGAACCGAGCCAAATTGTACTGTCAACTGCATGGAGCTCAAGGCTACGGATAACGACAGGTGTAAAATCTAGCTCTTTGCAATGATGAATTTCGTGAGCCCCGATTTGACACCGTCAGACAGGTGGCATTAACAACAACACATAAATAAGAAGTCTCTTTTGTCGTGATTTTTAATGCACTAACGGTATTTTAATTGCCAGAATAATCAAGCGGTTTATGATACCTTTCGTTTATCCCCCTATGAATCAGAATGCAAATTCATGCTGGAATACTTCACATTCCAGCAAGAAATTAAAAATCTTTTTCCAGTGTCAATGGGATCAGCATAGTGTTAATAACCAGAAGAATGTATCACTTAAATGTTAAAAAAACATTTTGGGTCTTATGGTATCCGACTACGTTCGGAACCGAGATTTTTAAAAAGCGCATAAATGGATGATTTTCAGATATTTAGTGTCACTTAGATTAGAATACATGTATAAAATTGTTTTAAGGACATTTTTACAAAAAAAAAATTATTTAAATACAATATTTCGGCAAAAAAATAACTTAAAATAACCTTTTTTCAAAATGTTCTCCTTTTGAGAAAAATGCGTCTATTATAATAATATTTTGCCTGTATATAGCTCAGACCTCTGTACAGAGTCTCAACTATGATTTTTTGAAAAATTCACATTATTTTCTGAGTTACCACCAATTGAAATAATTATCGGCGTTTTTTTCTTAAAATTTCTCCCCTCTGTTGTCATAAAACATGGACAAACCCACTCCTAAGTTATGTATTTCAAAAATTCTAGTTGAGCCTCTGTACGGAGGTTTGAAGTATATACAGGTAAAATATTATTATAATTGAAGCATTTTTCACAAAAGGAGACTATTTTGAAAATGGGTCATTCTACGTTCATTTTTTGTCCAAATATTATACTTAAATAATTTTCTTATTGTAATAATATTCTTAAAATAATTTTATATACATTTTTTCTAATCTAAGTGACACTAACTATCATAAATATTATCCATTTATACGCTTTTGCAAAATTGCGAAAAAGAATAAGAATGTCTAACCCGCACAATCGTGCGGGCTGGGCCTTAAAAGGTTATTTTGAATGAATATGTTTCATGTAAATATGATATTTAATTTTTTTTCAAACCATTTCCAAATTATTTATAGATGGCGGAAACCCAGAGAAAATTTGGCGACGTTCTTCGATTTGGCAATGTCTTGATCCTGCGAAATTAGTCGACGGTGTAACACGTAAGCACAGAAAGTCCTACCAATCATAAAACAGATCCCAATAATAAATGGGGGAAAAAATTTCTTTTAAATAGCGAATATTTAGATTCGTAAAAACTCATTTCAGTAAATTATGAAAATATCGAAATGTAAAAAAATGGCGATTATTATCTGATTTACATAAATAATGCCAAAAAAAAAAAAAGAAAGAAAGAAAGAAAAGAAAAGAAAAAAGGATTTAGGTTTTTAAAAACTAGCGGCATTTTAAAAAGTGCCGCTTCGAGATAAAAGGTTAAGCGTCACCCCATCTCTAAATTAAAGAAAACAAGGAATAAGATACGTAGCTTACACAGAGAAACACAAAGGATGAAACACATTATCACCATCACACATGTCCCTGATAGCAAATCTACAAATAGGTACAGAATTGTGAGCGTTTTTTTTTTTTTCTTTTTTTTTATTTTTTTATTCCACCAACTCGATGTTGAAGAAATTCTGAACATTTTATTTTTACTTTTTTGACTGGAAGTTCTTGCGGTGAGTTGAATAAACAGCAATGGAAGAACTTCGTTGCTCATAAAGAATGAGTGAGTATAAACAAGCCAGGTTTTACATTGATGAAGTAGCTGTTGTTATTAGGTCTGTCTTCACACGGCTCAGAGAGGATTCATGGCGATTTACGTCACGAATTGGAAATGTAATGTTGGCGTAACTTGCATTTCACATTCTGGTGAATCATGCGTTTGTGGAGTGTTTGATTTGAATGCTGCTTGCTTAAGTATATTTTAAAGTAGTTCACAGAAATCGGATGGAATTTCGGATGTTCTTTGAATGCGTGCCGGATTAAATTTTTCGTAAATTTGTCGATTCGCGTGATTAGGAGAGAAAATATAAAAGACTAGAAATTCTTTAGATAAAAACACGTGGAAAAAAACCATGATTTTGAAAAAGTGTATAAATGAATACTTTTTTATATATTTATTTCAGTTAAATTAGAATATACAAATAAAATTATTTATTTAAAGAATATTTTACAGGGAAAAAAAAATAAATGCATTCTTTTTTGGCAGAAAATGAAAAAAAAAAAAAAAAGAATAAAATAATTTCAAAACATGCATCTTTTATGAAAAAAGCTTCTATACTGATAATATTTTACCCATATATAGATAGGACTTCAATTCAGGGGCTGAACGAGGAATTTTAAAAAAATCCTGTAATTTTCAGTTACGATCAATTGAAATAATAACAGTGTTTTTTGTCCGAATAAAATATGCATAAATCTACTTCTAAAATCACATATTTCAAAAATTTTGGTTCAACCCCAGTAGTCCTAGCTATATATGAGAAAAATATTATCATCTTAGAAACAATTTTCATAAAAGGAGAATTGAAAAGAGGTCATTCTTTCTTTATTTTTAACTAAAAAAAATAATTTAAATAATTTTTCTTGTAATAATATTTCTAAAACAATTTTATATTTTCAATTATATGTCTAATCAGTGGCGTTATGTTCATCCCCGCATTGATTATGCGGGTATTTAACTGATGTCAAGTACGTATTTTAATTTGTATCTCATTTTTGGTGAACAAATTGGGAGACCATATGGATGCTTCTGGAAGTTATTGGAGAAATCTATAACATCACATTCTATGACATAAGCAGATTTTTTAAGTAAGGGGAGGGGGCTAGGCAAATTGTTGTCAGCGCTCCTCTTCAGTTCAATTCTACTTTTTACGACCCATTTTTACTAACTATACCTTATGTTTAAATAAATTTATTACAGTATCATAAAAAGCTTTTTATATAGAACGAGAGATTACGAACAACGAACGCAAACTAAATTCTAACGATAGCTCAGAACGAAACGTTAAAAATCAAGATAACCATATATTGTAATATTTTCGCTCAGTTTGGCGATTATTAATAACTTGGTGCGTAGCAAACTGATAACAAATTAGTACCGAATTTTTAATAGATGTAAAAAATGAAGAAGCATGTCATTCAAATCATGTTTGTTTTAAATATAACAGACTTAATGATATTAATTTTACGAGCTTATATTTCCTTTCTCGTTATTTAAAAACAAATAAATTTGTGATATTGCTTTAAAATACATTTAAAAAATGAAAACAATAAGTAAATTAGGATTTTTGTTTAATACACCGAGAAAAATATGATTATTTAACTCTGCTTAGTAGTATATAATTAAGTTTCTTAATCTTAATTTGTGAAATGAATGTAGCATTAATTCTGGCAGTCATACTTCATGATATATCCATAATATTCGAACTTTTCTCCCTTTCATTTTTTTTCAGCCCAGAGTAAAACAAAAAAATGCAGACCAGGGGAAAATATATTGACGTCACAACAACTAAATCAACGTCATGAACAGTATAACTTGAAGTGCACAAGATATATATAAATATTTGAATTATACCCATGTTGTGGCTTTAAGTAGAAACGTTGCCATAGCTCAATTTTGCACATTAAAAACAAAAAAGTTCGAATATTTTTTCGATTAATGTGTTGCCAATTTACTACACTATATGATACAAATGAGACCCTAAAAAATGATTATCTTATAATAAAATACATTAGCTTTTAAAAGAACTGAAATATATATTTCTGTTTAATGATAAAAGAAATATATATATGTAAATATACTGGAAGTTTCAAACAATATTTTTTTTACTAAAAGAGTATGTGGTTTTTTACTGAAAGATTTACTTAATTTGAATTAGGAAATATATTAGAAGGATTCGCTTAACTTATATTAGGAAACAGTAGACTAATAATAGTTGATTGTTAATTTTTATTTTAAGAATTAAAATGATTTTTAAAATTTAAGAATATTCGGAACTAACAACTTTTTCGAATAGTAAGAAAGTAATTACGATTTGAAAAATGCATTTGATATCAAAATAATCACATTACAATATTTGTAAATATTAATTATTCTGTTTCACCAAATAATGAGATTTTAAAAAAGTTTACAATAGTAATTACATTTTGTTTCTTTGATAATTTATACAGATAGTACCAACACTGGCTGTATATTTCTAATTTTTTTTTTATAAGTTTAAGTTCCAATAATCTCTATCAATGAAAATAATTTTGCACGGAAATTTGAAAATATGCATTATTGGATTTCTTGAAGAGAAAAAATGTATTTCTATTTGTCACGTAATTTCACCTTCGGTACTTTTAAAATTAAAAAAAAAAAGAAAAAGTTCCTCATGTTCCTGTGGACTAATTTCGCCAAACGAAAAACATCGCCAATTCAAAAAATGTCGTCCAAATTCTGCCGTGGCTATTATTACTGTGTTCGACCGTGCGTGGGAACGGTTTCCTGTATTGGCAGTTTATCGTGGCGACGTACAAGCCTATATATATATATATATGCGTAAGTACCTTAATACGTTATGTGTAAGCACCTAAAATAAGTAATACGCTTTCTCGAGTTTACAGAGTAAGGAAACTAATGTTTAGTTTGCTTCTAAAAACTATATTAAATTTATTGAAATAACAGATTAGATGCGTCAAAAAGGGGCAAATGTTTTCGCGAAAATCGCGAGAATAAAATATAGTCTTAATTATGTGGAAAACAATCAACCAGAAATGTAAAATTGAATGTTTACTTGGTCAGTTTCTTTAATCTTTTGCTTCCAGTACTTGATTTTAAAACAGTCATTTGTAATAATAATAAAATAGGATATTTCTCTAATTATCAACCTGCTTAAAACAAAGAAATAATAATTCAAAACATTCATAAAATATCCAAAAAGAGACCAATGTAATCCTTAAAAAAATAATAATGTTTCGCAAATTATTTTTGATCAAAATACAAGATTAATTTCTTATAATTTTCGTACAAGTAATACCCTTATTTATAAAAGATGAGCTTACGAGAACTATGAATATATGGTTTGATATTCCTTAATATTAATTATAAGAACTAAAATCAAAAACGAATTTTAAGATACAACCATATATGAAACAGATACAAAAAAGTAACATATCTAGTACCATATATAATCTTTTCCTGCTGGAAAATGTGATCTAATCTCCGTAACGAAGCACACATTGACGTAATATCGATTGAATATTTTTCTATTTTAGACACGCGTGGTCAGCGAAAATTAAAAAATGAAAAAGGAAAATGAAGCACAAAATAACAGGCTTAAAAATAAAATATTTTTTTGATGGAAAAACCAGGAAATAAACCCGATTTATTTCTCTAGATGACGGAAAAGGGGAATTTACTGATACGTAAGCTAAAATAAAATATATAATCATTGCTGTAGCAGATTGGATACTTTTTTCTGGTAATGATACTATTATTTTCACTTGCAGGAGTAGAAGTCTTTAATGGGGCAAACATAGTCGAGTTTAGAAACTTATTTTATTGCTGATAATTATCAGATAGCACAATTTCTTTTAATTTTTATTCCAATATCAGATAAAAACACACGAAATCATATATATGTAGCCAAAAAATTTAATGTAGAAATCACATTGCGTAATGTTATAGTCTCCACTCATGTACTGTATTTCAGAGCAAATTTTATAATTTCGTTACTACAATCTATTGAGTTTTGGATCTGTATTTTTATATTACATATTGTATATTGTAATAAATCGGCTCCGGTGTCTTAGAGGTAGCATGCCTGCTTCGTTAGCCCAAGATTGCGGGTTCGATACCGGCTGGAGGCGATAGATTTTCTGGGTGCAAAAATCGTAGGCATGCATATCATGATTATGTGGCATGTAAAAGATCTCTTGACTAATAATTTGGCTCTGGTACTCTCGTCAAAATTATCTCTGCAATATTCAACATCGGATGAGAGTTTGAATTGAATAAAATTCAAACGTCATACTTTAGTAGTGGAAGCCTCCATTAGATGGTATCACCAACGAAATGGCTTCCACTCTTAGGGACTTGCCGTGTCTGAAAAGGCTTAATTGCTGATATGTAGCCCATTGAGAAATAAAAGTGTACTTGTGATTAAGATTTGAACCGGAGTTGCACACACATATATGTGTTATAAATATTGTAAATATATATATAAAAAAATCCTCATGTATCATAACCTCAACAATTCAAGTACACAAGCAACATTAAATATAAGAACATTTATATAAATATGGAAAATTCTTGGCTTGAAGAGGGTTATATCATGTGAAATTCCCTCTTAAACTCATCTGGGGAAATATTCTTTTAAAGTTTTGCTTAGAGTTTAACTAACATCCCTATGCAGCCGCTGTAGCCTGGTGGCTGTAGTCGCAGACTTGTGACTGGTATGTCATGAGTTCAAACCATAGTGCCTCTGCAGACCAGCCGTATAAACCCGTTGGCTATTCGAGAGTTACGAGGAAGATCGACTAATACTTAAATAATCAACAAAATCACTTATCTGAAATATTTTCAAGCACTCTCAGAATTGTTGCTGCCGGACAGTAACAGAAGCTCCACGCACACACACAGTGAAACATAAAGTAATCTTTTATAAAGCTACAGTAAAAGCAGAAACGATCTAATGTACATTACATCTTGATACATCTTTTCTGAAAGAGGTATTGATTTTTAATCTAAACTTCAATTCGAGATTGAGATAGAACTCAATATTGATTCACTGGATTGAAAACGTATATATTGCATTATTTTTATAAGCTTTACAAGCATAACATTGCGTGTTGATGCTATAACTCAGCCTAAAATTGTAGCAGGTTCTATTATGGTGTGCTGAAGTAACCATTAAACAAGTGAATTTATTTCAAAAACAAATTGCAGAAGGATATATGAACAATATTTCTAAGAAATACATTGATGTCATATCTCTCAAGAGAAAGGTATTGGATTTTAGTATAACACTCTCCGATCCCGATATCCATTGAAAAAGAAGTTAATATTATACGTTTTTATGGGGGTGTAGAGTAAGTATTTTAAAAGTATGAATAGCATACGTCTGAATACAAATATTCGAAAGGATAAATGGATAAAAAGGGAAATTACATGAGAGAAAAACAAACATATATTCTCAGAAATAAATAACGTATTAAATAAAATTTTAAAAATATCGATTTTGCCACAGATATGTGTTACGAATAGAGAAAGCAGAAATGCCATTTGTCACTAACATTGCAAGGATTTCGCTATTTGAAAATTCCAGATCATCTTAAACTCTCGAAGGAATATTTTGATATTTTATGGAAGAATTCCGATACTCATGTATTATTAATAGCACGTCTCGATGTTAAAATCTATTATATTTTCCCGAGATCATCGGCCTGATTTTCTTCCAGGAACGAAAATTTTACTACTTTTTTTGGAAGAAATTTATCTGCGAAATATCGAAGACGTTTACATAAGACTCTTGGTGACTCTTCTTTATGATTTGGCAGATCAATTCATATTTAGAATTAAAGTTTGTTGTGCTATTTATTTTAAATTAAAAACTTTCCATCCTTTGATTTGTAAAGGCATACTGCGGGTGAGCATGTTAAAGTGCATGTTGAGTGTCTGTTATGACAGTAAATCGTCTTCATTCATTTAAAAATTATGTGAATTGAAAGTTTTTGAATCGCCTTCATATATTTTAAAAGTTATGTGAATGTCCACGTATATCTAATGGTATTTTCGAGTGTTCATTGTAAAAACTTGGGGAGTAGAATTATAATTATAATATATTGTGCGAAATTTTTCTCTAATTGATAAAAAATATACATAAAAAATTACTTTTATTGAATTAAAATTCTAACTAAATAATATTACAAAAAATATTTCGGAACAGCTTTATATAATAAATGCCTTTTTAACATTATTTTTACTTGAGTTATTTTGATACACTGGATATATTTTGTTACAAATAGAATCATACAAAACAATTTGTCTACCTTAACTACATATGAAATAGCATAAAAATATAAGACTTATTACATATTTCTTTAGAAGAAAGGCAATCGAATCAGAAAATATATCGAATCTTATAAATTTCAAGAAACGCTAAAAATGTTTGCTTTTGAGTTAAGCCAATACTTTTTGACAGAACTACTTAGTTTTGATAAGAATGAGAAACTACCACTATAAAAGATCTTAACAGTACTGTGTCTGAACTTCTTATAAGATTTCTGTCAAAGATGCAAGTTATAAATCTACTGGAAAATCCTTTCATCTTTTTTTTGCTAATTTGTAGACTGGAAAAAGGTTTTCTTTTTACACTGGAGAAATAAAACTAAAAGCACAGATACAGAATTAGAAAACGAGTTAATTTTCAACTGCATTGATTATTGAAAATTGAGAAGAAAAAACAATATTTATGTACTAATACAATAATCAAACTTAAATGACTTTTTAAAGTTGCAAAATAGCAAGACTGGTGTTTTTTTATGAGTATCCAGAATGATTTTATGCTTTTTTGTGCTCTGAAATTCACGATTGATTTTATACTTCTACGTAAACCAATTATTTTAAAAGTATTGTTCTCGTTAAGGTATCCGACTACGTTCGGAACCGTGATTTTAAAAAAGCGCAAAAAATGGATAATTGTCATGATATTTAGTGTCACTTAGATTAGAATACATGTATAAAATTGTTTTAAGGACATTATGACAAAAAAAATTATTTAAATACAATATTTCGGCAAAAAATTAACTTAGAATAATCTTTTTTCCAAATGTTCTCCATTTGTGAAAAATGCTTCTACTATAATTATATTTTGCCTGTATATAGCTCAGGCCTCTCTACAGAAGCCCAACTAGAATTTTGAAGAATTCACATTATGTGCAGAGTTACCACCAATTTAAATAATTATTGGCGTTTTTTTTTAAATTGCTTCCCTCTGTTGTCGTAAAATATCGATAAACCCACTTATAAGTTATATATTTTAAAAATTCTAGTTGAGCCTCTGTACAGAGGTCTGAGCTATATACAGGCAAAATATAATTATAGTAGAAGCATTTTTCACAAAAGGAGAACATTTGGAAAAAAAAAATTATTCTAAGTTAATTTTTTGCCGAAATATTGTATTTAAATAATTTTTTTTGTCAAAATGTCCTTAAAACAATTTTATACATGTATTCTAATCTAAGTGACACTAAATATCTTGAAAATTATCCATTTATGCGCTTTTTTAAAATCACGGTTCCGAACGTAGTCGGATACCTTAAATTGGGGTCCAAACAAAATACAAATTTTTTGCATTTACCTTTTGGAAATTCTTCTATAAGCAACTACATAAATAATATCCATAGTTAGAAATTTTACACTTATTATTCGATAGCTAAAAAGATAATTAGCAAATTATTACAAGTCAGTTAATTGGACATTTTAAAATACTGCTTGATAGATGTGAAGGAAGGAAGGAAGATTCGATCTGAGCACTTTCTGTTCCGATAACGAGTATTTTAGTGATCACGCCAAAACGATCGTCTTTGCATGATGGCTATCACTGGTTTATATCGAAATCACATCACCGTTGATAATTTGGTTGATCAATAAATAAGTTCATTGTGAATATGTCTGGTGTTCCTTCACTTCCTCCCACTCATCTTGGCAAACAATAAAGAAAAAAATACATTAAAAAAGTGTATTTAGAGTTAGAGTGAGAGTTATACTTATAATATAAATATAAATATGTATGGTAGTACAAAGATGCTGGTATCGTGTGTGGGTGTTTTTCTGGAAAATAATTCTGGAATCCAATATTGTATTTTTCTTGATTTAATGGTAACACAATAAACTTGAATAAAACAAAAACTTAATAATTTTACAAAAGTTAAATCCTTAAGTTAAATATTAGACTGAAAATATTTTAGTAAACAACGGCACTCCAAGAAAGCCGAAGCCAAGATCAAGGTTTTAAATAGAAAATATCCGAGATAAACAACAGCAACCAAACGCGCTGAAACCAGGTTCAAGATTCCCCCACACAGGCAGGGTCTGCTACATATAGTTTTCGTCGAGATATACCCCCCGTGGGTCTGGGACCAGTGACCGATACGCTCCGCTCACTCAGGGGATAATAATTCACAACAATAGTGTTACGAATTTTGTGTAAATAGTGTAAATAATTTGTATTTGAGTGTTTAATGCATTTATATTACTCTATGTTATATTTATTTCATGTTAAAAATGCGCTACTCACAAGCAATGCCGCCCCTTACGTTATAATGGCGATTCAATGAGAACTTGGCGAAGTATTGGCGGTAGAGCCAAGTTGGCATCATTTTTGGCGACCATGTTGGCGAGTTCGGAACCCTCTGCAATCTTCTAGAAAGTAGTGGATCTCTTCACTAATGTCACGAGCGGCTATATTTCTGGAAGTTTCTGTCGCGCCTATAAATAAGATGCTCGCCAGGACGGCGAGGAGTCTGGATTACACCAGCGAGTAGTGAGGATTGTTTTGACGAGCGATTAGCTGGGCTGTGCTTGTGAATAATCTTTACTTACGTGTATTTTTAAACACTGGTTATTGTGTTTGATTGCTGTTGAAGGTGTGATGACCTTCGGATATTTACTCTGTGAATATTGCTGCTGAATCCTGTACTTAAAGGATTGGAATTTTGTTAATAAATTCGCATCGCTCTCTAAGAACTGTTTATTTTCTGTGATTGTTTTGCATAAAATCCACGAACCCTCGGAGCGACGTAACAATATTAACGTCGCACTATAAAGCTGCACTAGTATTACTGGTGCCGGACCTTGTAATTTTGAACTCTATGGTCAAGTGACGAGAACGCCACCACATCACCCAACGGGAGGATGTTTGAGTCTCGAAAGATTTAACATGGGGGGCCCCCCCCCACCCTCTACATGGCGGTTCTTCCCAAAATATAAGTGAATAAGAAATAATCTCTCTCTTATAGTAAGTGAATAAAAATGAACAGAAAACGTACTTATGATGTAGATTGTAAAAACACCAAATACAAGATTAACATTTCGAATACTCAGAAAGCAGGATTAGCATAAATGTCCTCCATCTAATATCGTCTGTCGTACCTTTATTCAATTCCTTCTATTAGCTCACAGTCTCCATATATTTATTTATTTGTTTATCTTGGTGGAATTTTCAATCGTTAATAAAATACATTTTAAAGTGCTCCATTGAGCTGAAATTTCATATACATGATTATTTTGGATGACAATACAATAATTTAATTATAATTAATAAAAACTAATTGATTAAAACTAATTATTTAAAGAATTGCAAATACAGCCACGTTGGCATCATTTTTGGCGACTTGCGTCAAAACTTGAAAATGTTTTTTTTTCTCACGTTTTAAAGCATTCAGTTGAAGTGAAATTTTATATACACGATTGTTTTGGATGACAATACGATACTTTAATGATAATTAATAAAATTAATTATCATTTAATATTGGGATTCTGTCATATAAATATATATACATATTTATATTAATTGTAACTATGTAATAAAATGTAGCTAAAATAAAATTTTTCTTTACTGATCTAAGTAGGAATTGACTTAATTTTTTTTTATATTACTTGTTTTGTTATTTCAACTACTCAATCGACGCATGTATATAGTAGCTTATATTTTCTGAGGAAATTTTATTATGTTTGTTCTTTACCGTATGTGGCAAATTAAGTTAATATTTATTTTAAAGATAAAGAGAGAAAGTTTAAAGGATAGTGTGTTGAATGAATGAATCGCTGTTGCTCCCTGAATTGAATTACAAATGAGTCCCAGTTCCGGAATTTGTGCGACTGAATACTTGAAAACACGAAACTAGAGAATCAGGAGTTTTTTCGCTTGTCATACGAAAAGTTTACGATTCATGCAATTTTGCAACTCAGGTGAAGAAAAGTAAATAAAGTATGAAGTCTTTTTGTTGGTAAGAAATCTTTAAGAGTGGTTCATTTTTTTCCTGGAAGAGATTTTACGGAAACGTTTATCACATTTTGCAATATAGTACGTGTTTTATTTCTCCTTTAACTTAAATATATTTGAGCAATAAAATAAAAGTGCTGAAAATTTACTTTAAGAAGGACTAGGGGGAGGGGGTACCCCCTTGTCCACATAATGGAGGACCCCCATTATACAAATTATACGACTGTTTATACTCATTGCTCAAATTGTAAAACTATGATTTACATGTATTATAAAGTGCGATTATTTTGCCTTCAGTGTGTTCCCACATAAGAAAAGTATCATTGTCTCCAAAAATTAAAAAGGTACACAAAAAAATGTCTCAATCTCAATCATCAAGTTGGCATTATTTTTGGTGATTTGGTAACCATGTTGGCGACCATTTTTAGCGATTTGGCGACTATATGAATGCTTCTGGAAATTACTGGAGAAATTTCCAGAACGATCATGATCTATGATGTCATGATCTATGATGATTTCACGATCATGATCTATGATGTAAGCGGATTTTTGGTATAAACGCTGGAAGATACAGGGGCGGGGGAAGGGGACCCCAAGGCAAATTGTTCTTAGAGCCTTTCTCCAGTTAAATTTAACTTTTTACGAACCCTTTTTTCTAACTATATAAATAAATAAATTTATTTCAGCAAACCGCGAAAAACATTTTTTTTTATGTATGTAGAGAAAAATTATAGAGTTTGGAATATGGTTTGAGTAAAAGTAGTTCTAGAGTTTTATGAAGGCGTTCTTGTGACAAACATTTTGAATCAGTGACGTGTACTATGTTGGAGAAAGTCCAGCTCAGGTGGCGTCCTCGTCACTTGTTTGCGGGGTTCAAAGTTACAAGTTCGTCATTAGTAGCTCCCGTATTGATAATAAATATGATGTTAATAAAAAAAAGGAAGTATAGAAGCCATTTTCTTTCTTTCTTTTTTCTTTTTTCGTTTCAAAATAAATGCTTTATTGCAAAAAAATATTCCATGATATTATAAGCTTTAAATCTTGCATTAATATTTGACAATGCCCCCCCCTCCCGACATTGAAATATGTATAGTAGAGTGCAATCAGTTTGAACGGGGCTGCGAACAGTAATTTTTTTTCTTTCTTTTCGTTTTTCAACTAAAAAAAAATATATCGATTCAGTTCCAGCTTTTGTTCCAACCAAAATAACGGTTATTTCAGGTTTTTGGTTCAGATCCGGTTCGAAAGCTAGAGTTTGAAGAAGCCACTCTGGTACATCTCATGCCCCGTGATATAAGGAATTGTCACAAAACCTGCTCCACCTCAGTAATGTTTTGAAAATTACTTTACGATAATGCAGCTTTACATACAGGAAACAAGTTAATATTCGATGGGGCAATGTTATTTTCATTCGTAGAAGTTCCACCTTCATCTTCCACAGTGTACATTCCTTCTTTAAATATCAGCACCAGCGACCAACCATTTAATGAGAACCTCTTTAACTTACATGGTCTCTATGAATCATGGATAACAGAGACTCTAGTCCCATGTGCCCATTCACACTAGATAACAATATGCACTTCCATTCGCAGTACCGTTGTCAGCGTACGTTTGCCCGCCGTCATGATTCGTACTCGAATAAAACTCCGGCATGCCAGCTTGCTATTGCTCTCTCTTCTTCGACATCTAGCGCATACGTTATTTTTCCTTTGCCGACACTCCTTCCGTCGTTGAGCCAGCAAACAAATGTGGCTTCTTAAGGCTATTTTTTTTTCACCTGGTGTGCTATCTTCCTTTTCTAAAATAATGACTAAATTTACTTTGGAAGCATCCCTCGTACTTTTGAGTTTCCATCAGAAGACAAACTGTCCTTTGCTAACTGAGAAATACAAGGAATACAAAATTTAATTCAGAATGAAAAAAAATGTTTGATGCTTGTGACGGGCTCACGCGTCTTTTCTGTAACATAACCTCTGGGTTCTTTGACGGCCAAGATTAATGGCAAATCTTTTCCAACCCAAATCCAAGAAGTGAAATGCAATTGTAAAATGCAAATAAGATAGTTTTTAAAAGAACAGAAGTTTCAGTAAGCAGAATGGCAATTTAAGGAAAGTTATATTAGGAAGAGATACGAGTGTGAATTGACAGCCTTCATAAAGTTACCGAGATAATCAGCCATTGATACAAGGTACATACCATTGCACGCGTGCCCAGGTGCTTCGTACCGTGATAGAACCACCTTAGCTTGAATTAAGGTAGGACTGATTATTTGATATTAGGACTTGTAATATTATCAGAGTTGAAAGTAGACGGATAATATAATTATTTAGATAAGTGGTCTAAGTTACGCGATCCAGTTTAACTATTGCTGTGTGTTTGGTTTATTAGATTCTCTCATTTATTAGAATTTATCTTAATTATTAGAGATTTAAGTTATATTCTTAATAAAGTCATATTAAAAATTTTAAAATGTCTATTCAATTCAACAATCCCACACCTCTAATTCACGTTGACAATCAAAGATATGGTCACCATAGAACGACCATATCACATTCTTTTTTCCTCTCTTTTAACTTTCCACAATTAGTAATATAGGAAACAAAAGAAAAATCCACTGAAATTTATCTCTTGCTTTCTTTATTACTGCAAAAGTTCATGAAAAAAAATTTCCACCATCTGCTGCGTTGTCTGATTTCTAGATAAGAGAATCTCTCCCAAACAAAACAAAAAAAGAAGTAAAGGTTTAGTATAGAAGTAAGAGCCACACATTTTTCTGATTCCTGTAAACAATTCTTTTGTCATATCATTGCAAATAAACACCAAATGGTACCGTCAGTCAGCTTCTAAGCGCATTGAGTGGTTGCAATACCTTAAATGTTTCTTGCTGAAAATAGACTCGGTCTCGTTGCCGTGGTGACAGACACACGCGGTCTTAGTCGTAGAAATCGTTTTAGTTGAAAATGTGTAAGGGAAA
>BMAV01013554.1:248315-259145 GCA_019973955.1 Trichonephila inaurata madagascariensis | reverse complement strand
TAACGCACACCCCTCAATTTCGATCTTATTTTTGGTGTTAAAAAGTGCGTGTTATACGCCGGATTTTACGGTATTTTAAATTTTTTATTTTCGACTTCTCAGTAGACTCGGATTCCCCTAAGGAGGGCGCGCCTAAAAGCTTGATAAACGCTGCTGAAGAGATTCAGGACTTGTTCCAGCACCCAGCTGTCTCTATACGCACTTTATCCCGTTAAAGTGCATATTTTTTAAAAGGTTACTCCTATATTGTAGATGGTTTCGACTTTAAAAGTGAGCACATCTGGGAATTAGCATAATAACTAGAAAATGTGCACTTTAACGCTTTATATCTTTTACTTCCCCATATCCTTTGGGAATCGATATCTGCAAAAGTAATTTTTAGTGGATCTTTAATTAACAAAGGAAACATGCTTTTCAAATTTCAACTTTGAAGGTTTAAGGGGAGTAGGAAACTTTTCTCTTTCTCTATACCGACAATGTTAAATTGGCTGATTTCGATGAGCCTTTTCTCAAAATACTTTACATATACATGCTTGAAATTTTTCATACAATTAAAGTGCACCTTTCTCATTATACTGAAAAGAGCTTTTAGCTAATTGTGAATGTTTTCATAATTTATAAAATATTTTATCAAACATAGTGAAATTTGACCCATTTTTTCACATAAAAAAATTTGTCCAAAATAAATTTTTGAGTTTTTTTACCAAAAGTTCTTTTTAGTATGTATTAGCCATCATAATAAGTATATCATAAAAATTTGCATTTATGTGAACAGTAATTTCTCAGAAAAGGTACATCGAACATCAAAATTTACATTTTGAGATAAATTGATTTTAATGTATACAGTGAGACTTCTAATCGACTAGGAAATAAAAGAATAAAATGCTCAATTTACAATAAAAGATACATGTTTTGGTTTATGTCAGACGTTCAACTTTTAAGCAAAAACGAAGTACTTTGTTTTCATTCTTCGCCATTCTAATGGGCGTGGCCCAGTTCCACCGATTATTTAAAAATAGGTTTTAAGGACTTCTAATTACCCTAGAGGTTAAAGTAAGGTATTTTTGGAAAGGTTAAAATCTATACAATTTGAAAATTTAAGTCTCAAAATGTCAAAAAAAAATATGATTTTAGCTTTCCAACAGATCTTAACGAAATTTTGAGATAAATTAATTTTAATGTATACAGTAAGACTTCTCTAATCGGCTAGGAAATAAAAAAAATAAATAAAAGGTTCAATTTACAATAAAAGATGCATGTTTTGGTTTATATAAGAAGTTCATCTTTTAAGCAAAAGCGAAGTACTTAGCTTACACTTTTCGCCATTCAAATGGTCGTGGTCAACAGATTATTAAAGAATGGGTTTTAAAAGCTTTTACTTACCGTAGATGTTAAAGTAAGGTATTTATAGAAAGATTAAAATCTATACAATTTTTGAATATGTAAAAATCTTGAATTCTCAAAAAAAATAAAATTTTAGCTTTCCGACACCCCTTAACAGCTTAAAAGCATTATTTTTTATTTCCGTAAGCCATCGCGATTCCCCTTGTAAGTCGATTTCCACAAAACTCGTTCAGCGCGAATCTCTCCTCCATAAAAGAAACAGGGCGCTAAAATTTCTAGTCTGCAGGACTAATAACGTCAAAAAGGGTTTTTATCAAAATGCCCCTGAAATCTCTCTTGGTGATTGATTTCCGCAAAACCCTTTCTTCAAGGATCTATACCAAAAGAAAAAAATGCTTGCTAAATGTTCAGTCTGCAAATATAATAGTTGAAAAACGGGAATTTTTTGTCAATAGCGATCCCTCAACTGTCTTTGGGAGTCAAATTGCGTTATTCCTCTACTCAAAAAAAGCAGCATGTTTGCCAAATTTCAAGTCTGTTCCGGGATCTCGTGATGAGTGAGTGTGTGACAGAATGGTGACTGTGTGAATCGCTTTTCTCCTATATAAATACAGATATAGATTAAGATTATGTGTGAAAATTTTAATCCAAAGATACTCTATAATATAGTTAGTTAAAATAATCATATTCAGTGAAAAAATATAATTTCTTAAAAATATGTTCATTCTCCGTGATTCCTAAAAGAACACTTCGTTTATTAATTCCTTTATTTTTAGAATAGATATAAGTAGAAATAAAGTTGGTCAATGCATAAAACTTCTAACTAGATTTAATTAAAAATGTCCTTATGAATAATTCCGTCATATTACGAACTTGAAGATTGATATCTGTGAAATTTTACTCATTACTGAAATTTATTCATTTACACGAATGGACCTTATTTCGCGTTAAAGTTTGAGTAGAAAGTTTTGAATTACTTCGTACATGAAATTACATTCATGTATTAGTTAAGACAATATGTATTTTGGATTGTTCAGCCTAGTTAATATTAACGATATGTTTATTTTTCATAATTTTATAGATACACATATGAAGTAGTAGCTTTAAAATGATTTAAGATGGTGGCAACGCGCTAATCATTTCTTACATATAAGCAGAATGTTGCACACATTGAAAGATAAATTGACGGTTTAAAATATCAAGGAGAGTTTTAAAAGTAAAAGAATATAATTACACATAACTATTCATATATGTTGCACCTTTTGTCAGGATTATACAATAAAAACGTTCATAATGCTTTATTTCACTTGGCATTTGACAAGTAATGACAAATTAAAATATATTGAAAAAGGGTATAAGAAAACACATGTGAGAGAAGCATTTTAAAAGAAGAAAGATTATTATTCAAATAAAACCATTTTCTTCATAATCAAATCAATGATAAAGCTAAATCAAGCGAAAAGGGATTTATATATGTGATGTTTCAAAGTCAGCATCAAGAACTTTGAGTAAAAAGCTGTTTATTGAGCGAGCAGTCGTCACATCTTTCGCTCAAAGAAAACCGACTCCAAGTGTAGATTTGGGCTGAACACTTACGTCCAGAACTGTTAAATAACTCATTTTTTATTTTATGTTTTCGATTTGAAAGGGAAGAGAGGCATATGGAGGCTATAAAAATAATGAGCTGGGATTAAAAATATTATGTTTGGAGTATTTTATTTGTAATATTAAAATTTCTCTTAATATTCCTTCCTTTCCCTATGGCCTAAAATATAGGCAAATTAGAGGTGAAGGTTGACTAATCGCAAAACTGTATTTAAACCAGCAATATTGATTCCTGAGGCCAAGAGTTTGCTTATTGTACTAGTGTGGCTAATATTTCTTACCATCTTGACTAGTTATACTTAGGTTTTATAGCTATTTGTATATATATATATATATATATATATAGTGGGTTTTTTTCCTCTATTACGTCGAAAATTTTTGCTGTACGGGGAAGGTTGGATCCATAAATCATTGTTAACCCTAATTCGCTGTCCTAATTCAGTGACAGCTTTAGAAATCATAATAGGTCTCCAGTTTAGTCCAAAGACTTTATTGTATCTACATTTGTTGTGTCTGGTGATTTCCAATTCCTTCCTGCTTTAGCACTGTAGGTTCTAGTACTTCTTCACTTTTATTTTATTTTACTATATATATATATATGTGTGTGTGTGTGTGTGTGTGATTTTGAAAGTATGAAAATGTAAATTAAAAGATAGTTTTGTTACTTTTCTAAATTTAAATTCCTAATTTGCAAATTTTATTATGTGTTTTGAATTTTTAGTTTTTTTCTATTTTCATTTACAAATTATTTCTTTTTTAGCACACATATGTTAAAATTATTAACTTCATGGGGTGATAGATCGATTGCTTATTAATGTCACATTTTGAGACTACACGAGGGTTACTGTGATGGATTTTATAATTGTGAACCACGGTCATGTGACCAGAGCAAAATTTGCGCTATCATTCCACTCTCCAAACTCCCACACTATGCCAATGTGAGGTCATTGAGTCTATATAGATTTAACATCCTCTATGGGTTGGGTTCATTAATACACGAACTACTTTTACAAAAAATATCCACAACCCTAGCAAATAAAGTTTTGAGTATTGTGTGAAAGTTAGAAACAGTTTTGAGCTTCGATACAGGAAGTTTAAACGTTTTTTTTCTCAAGTTAATGGTCGCCAAATGCACAGATTATGAAACCTTAACAATTATTATTAATTTTATGGAAATAGTAATTTAAACATGGTTATTCATTATTTCCATTGTATATACCTTTATGTATTACTGTTTTTGAATTCATTATTTGTTTGTTCTATTCATTCTTGGGAATCTTAGCACTTTTTATGAATTTAGTATGTGCTTATGTTTGTATTTTATAAAGGATATTTGTGTATTAAGGTATCCGACAACATTCAGAACCATGATTTAAAAAAAAACAACACATTAATGGATAATTTTCAGGATATTTAGTGTCACTTAGATTAGAATGCATGTATAAAATTGTTTTAAGGACATTTTGACAAAACCAAATTATTTAAATGCAATATTTTGGCAAAAAATAAAAGAATAATCTTTTTCAAAATGTTCTCCTTTTGTGAAAAATGCTTCTATTATAATAATATTTTGCCTGTACATAGCTCAGACCTCTTTACAGAGGCTCAACTATGATTTCTGGATAATTCACATTATTTTCAGAGTTACATCCCATTGAAATAACTATCGGCGTTTTTTTCTTAAAATTGCTCCCCTCTGTTGTAAAATATGGATAAACCCACTTCTAAGTTATATGTTTCAAAAATTCTAGTTGAGCCTCTGTACAGAGGTCTGAGCTATATACAGGCAAAATATTATTATAATAGAAGCATTTTTTACAAAAGGAGAACATTTAAAAAAAATTATTCTAAGTTAATTTTTTGCCAAATATTGTATTTAAATAACTTTTTTTTGTCAAAATGTCCTTAAAACAATTGTATCAATTGTATACATGTATTCTAATCTAAGTGACACTAAATATCATGAAAATTATCCATTTATGCGCTTTGCAAAATCACGGTTCCGAACGTAGTCGGATACCTTAAAGCTATTTTAATTGTTAAGAATTTTAATCAGTTCTATATAAAAAAAGACAACGGTTTGCTGTATCGCCCTTAAAGCAAATGTTTGATGTGCTGTTTTAAGTGCTGTCATCCAATTTGAATTTTTGCTTTTTTTTTATGTATTTTGTTCTGTACTGTAGAATCAATTACATTGTTCATCTCTGTACTATCATATTTTTCTAAATATTTATAAAAATCATTCGTTGAAAGTTCTATTCTGAATACATATGTATATAGATGTTAGCCCTTTTGAATGCACCTTTATGTNTATTTTTCTAAATATTTATAAAAATCATTCGTTGAAAGTTCTATTCTAAATACATATGTATATAGATGTTAGCCCTTTTGAATGCACCTTTATGTAAGTTACCTTTTTCTTATAGTGGATTTAGAGCTTCTATCATTTACTTTCATCTTCTCACAATGTAATAAACACAAAAGGGAACAGTCACAGAACTGGTTATATATATATATATATATATATATATACCAAAATAGTACAGGCATACCATCAAGAAATACTTTTTAAAACATACTTTTATGATACAGAAGTGACACTAATGAAAAAAATTTAACATCAAAAAATATTTTGGTAAGAAAAAAAATAGTATCGCGTTACAAGGTTTTTTCGAAATTTTATTTTAAAAAAGAAGTTGACGAAAAAAAGGATTTCTAATGCGAGGGGTAAAAAAGCGAGAATAGTTTTAGAATGATTTCCGCGTCTCTGAGGGAAAGTTTGAAAAAAATCTCCCTCCCCCCTACATACGTCATAACAACGTGAAATGATCTAGAATATCCTCTTTATATCGTTATCTTCCAATAGTTGAACAAAACCATAACCATAATCGTTACAGTTTTTTCTCCTATAAATCACTGCTCTCTCGCATTTTTGATATAATCTTGATGTCTCAGAATTGCATTTTCTGCGTGTACCTTTTTATTCTAAATCTCTACCATAAAAGATCCAAGTGCAAATGTGTAATCAAGAGGAAATATCCAAACCAACTTTTCTTTTAAATTAAAATTTTTTTATAAAAAATTGGAATAATTCTCTTTTTAAATTAAATTTCTTAAAATCTCCTGAAATTTCTTAAAACGAAGTTGCAATTCTTTTTTTAAAAAAACTTTAAAATTCTCACAATGAATGAATTTAAACTTCGCAGAAAAAATCTTCTTCAATGGTAATTTTTTAAGGAAAATCTAAACAATTACAATTCTTTTTTAATATTTTTACGCAAAATAAATTTGTGTTAAAAAATGTTCATTGCTTATAAACTTCTTTTTATAAAATTGTCGTTAAGTCGTTATTTATATTCAACTACACTTCAACAATATTAAAAAAGTATTTTTTTATAGTTTTACGAAATAAAGTGTAAATATCAAAATATAAAATAATATGCCGATCAGTTAGTAAAAGTATCAGAATATTATAAAAGCGCAGTTTTTTTTATAGAAAATACTTTTTTTTTGTTCTTAAAATCTGATTATGTTATTTTCCCTATTCAAATAAAATGGGTTTGAACTCATTTATCACAATTGTAGACTAATTAGGAAACGAAGAAAAAATAAATTTAACTGGATCTAGTGGTATGACGTCATTACTTAAGATATCCGATTTCGTTCGGAGTACTTTTGTTAAAAAGTAGCATACTTATACATTATAAATGCTTTTTTATGGATCAATAACAAAGAATACTACTTATTTATTTTTATTACACAATTGATTTTAGAAATTAGAAAACTTTTACTTTTATTACAATTGAAGTCATAATAATTTATATATTTTTTAAAAACCGGCTGGCTGGTGTAGTTGGTTTGGCAACAGCCTTCTACGCCCAAATTTGCGGGTTCGTCCCCTTGCCTAGTCGGTGGATTTTAATGATGCAAAAAATAGACAGTGTCCATGTTGTACGATTATGCAGCATGCTAAATATCACTAGAGGGCCTGTTTGGCTTGCGTGCTATCGGCAAAATAAATTCTCAGCATCATCAGAGCTCAGGTGCCTCCCTTTGGGGAGGAAACGTGCATCAAAATTAATTGCGGCAATTGGTATCCACCTAAATGGTGCCACACTAAAAAGTGATACCAGTTCCTGGGGAATGTACCAGGTCCGCAATGATAATTACCAATCCTCAGCCCCATTTGAAAGAAAAAAATACTTTTTCAAGTATCTATCAATAATATTTTTAGATTAAAAATATAAGAATTAATTTTTTTAGTTAAATTTGAGTATTTTAATGTTTGTTGATAAAAAAAATTGATAAAAAGAAAATTAGACTTCCCATTATTGAAAAGCGTAAATTTCTAAAATTTATTGCGAAGCCACACACGTACGCACGCACACACAAGCACACACTCACATTTGTAAGTTTTTACACATTAAATAAACTATTAAGCGTGTGTGTGTTGTGTTTGAAGAAATGAATTCTTTCGAAATTTCTCTATAAAAATTATTATAAAAATTAAAAAAATATAATTTTCAAGCACATTTTTAGGTATTTTTGAAAAACATTTTTTTCCCCCCTAAAGAGCACCATTTTTAGCCTGAAGAAAAAAGAAATTTACTTCAGTTTTTTAAAACCTGGGATTTAAAAGGATTTTTTAATATAACTCATATTTTGATTTTTACAATTACGGTTAAGTTATTCAATAATTATTCACAAAATTGACAAATCCTTTATTTTCAATCTATTGAATATGTTCTAAGATTTGTTTTCTATATTTAAAAATGTGATTACTTTTTTAAAATTATTTTTTAAATTTATTTTTTTGAAGAGGGGGAAACGGAAGTGTCAATCTAAGATCTGTTACATTTATACAATATTTTGACCTTTGCAGAATCAAAAATATTACAAATTCGAATTTTGACCTTCGTGCTTGAACGCGGATAAGAATATAAAGCATATGTCAATGCTATATTAGCTATCGTAAAAGCATATAATTGAATTTTTTTGTACCTCATTGTACAACAGTCAGAACAATAACCAAAAGTCACATTTTCCTTTTATTAAATATTTATTCAGTTCAAATTTTCCTTTGTTAGAGAATTAAAATTACAGTCACTTAAATAAATAATCGACAATATCTGAGAATTCGAAAGAAGACATAGCAGTATTAGATACACATCCATTTTTAATGACTCATTAGCATAAGGAAGTGCAAACTTACAATTCCGGAAGGCTTTTAAAATCATTTTCTTTTTCTTTTGCTCTTCATTATAGTGTTTTGAATTCCATTGATAATTTTACATTGTAATTTCTAATGCAAAATTAAAATGGCATTAGCATTTAAGTTCTTTTGTTTTTTTTCAAAATGGCGACTATTATTCAAACAAGAGTATTTTAGAAATATTCTTATTTCTTACGCAACGAGATGAATGAGAAGTAATTCAATAAATTAAGTTTACTAAAAATATGGTAATTCTCTCTCTCTCTCTCTCTCAGTTGGAATGCATATTAAAATATATCAAACAATTTAAAAGCTTTTGTTCTTTTTTGAAAAAAAAGACAGAATTTCAAAATAATAATCGAGAAGAATTTGGAATCGCAAACGATTTTATTTTCTTTAAATTAGCTGATTTACTAAATGGAGAATTAATAATATGGAATAAATTTCAAGAGATATGCAAATAAATTATGTTTTAGAATTATTTGATGTGAATGTTAATGAAATTATTTTTCTTTTGAATCTATGAATTCATATTTTGTTGCATATTTTTTGGTTTCACATTAAAACTTTAAAACTATTCGAACATATTTATGCGCTTGTTAAACTACTTATCTAAAAATATTTATGATATGTAGCAGTTTTTTGGTAATATAAAATTTTTGACAAATAGGGGAAGACACACTTTTGTGGTTGGAAGCCAAAGCTGTACAAAGTTTTTAATAATCAAAGTACTAGTTAGTACTTTCTGTCATAAAAAATACAACAACTATACAGTTAATATAAGTCGCAATTCTGAACTACTGTTATAATATTCCTTTTTCCCATGTTTTATATGTATAATTATTGTTTTCAATTCAGTTCATGACGAAAATACATGCATATGTAAGAAGAATTTTAGCAATTTGAAATAAATTCTTGTCGTTTCAATACAGTTAGCCATGACAGTAAAAAATAATCAAAATATATTCTAGAAAATCTCGTTGAAGAGTTGTTGCGAACATAGCCGGCTTTAACTCCTATTTTTTACAATTTTGAGTGATAGTTTGTGCCCATTGGTGATGAAAAATATTTTAACACAAAAATAGGAAAGTTAAATCATGTAAAGAATATTTTTTACCTGATATCAAAAATAATTTTTCCAATCTGACTCACACGTATAATGTAGTATGTATCAGTATCATGTATCTGACAGACTTAAAATTGTGTATCTATGAATTCCTTGTAGATCAATGAGGTCTTAGTATTTAACAAACATAGATAGTGAACACTTATGGGGTTTTTTAATTCATCAATTTTTAAATAGTTCTGATCAATGATATTTCACTCTTAGAAAATAACTACTAGAAAAAGAGTATAAAATTTTCTTATTGCTTCGAATTCAGATTTTATTATTCTTAAGTTTATTTTTAGTTGCATATTTCTTATTGTTTTCGAACAAAACAATTTCAAAATAAACAGTTGAGATGTTAGAATACTTACTGAAATACTTTTATGGACATGTGTTGGGTAACGATTAAGCAATTACAATGTTCATTCTCAAATCTTTTACTTTTTTCATCAGTAATCTTACTGTAAAAAATACACTGTAATTACTTTATAAAATATATTGAATAACCTAACTGAAATTTTTTAAATGTATGAAATTCAAACTAAAGCCTGCATTTAGAATCAATTCACTTTCTCAGTTATGACACGGTTTTCACAAAATAAACAAATCCATGGTACACTGTTTATTTTAATACAAATGCTTTTCTGATATTTTTGAGACAGAAGTAAGCAATAATTGTTTAAAAAAATGTAACTATCAGACATGTAAATATGAAGTATTTAATATTCTCAATCGATAATATATGTACATGTGACTATGACGTCCCACGAATTTAGCTCATCGCCGTTTAGCTATATCATTGAATAAAGTTTTGAAACGAAGACGAAGTGGAAGCTAGAGCAATAACGGTGCTATCAATAAATATAAAGCGAGACTATTCAGAAGACAACATCCAGCATCTACAATAAGTAAGTAATACTCCATGTTTAAAATGTTTACGGATTGTAGCTAAGGTAGACATTCTATTAGAAGATGTTTAGCTCTCAGAAAGACTGTTGTCATTTATAATCTCAAAAACATGTTTGGCTATACAAGGAAAGGTCAATCGATGACCATCGCAGTACCTATAAAACAATACAGAAGGAACTGAACATTGAACTCACTGCTATACATTAAATTATTCATACAGAACTACAGGTGATAAAGTTAATTGACTAACGCCTAAATGCGTCAGAAAAAAAGGAAAAAAAAAAGAACGGGCCTTTGAAGAGAATTCAAATCCTTCAATAGTGAAAAAAGAGCTAATAATTAAAAAAAGTGGTGTGTGTGTACTTATGTACGCACGTAAGAAGAGTTATACTTCTTTGGCGTAACAAGGTTAAAATCTTTCTAAAACTCTTTAGCAGGGCAAGCTGGGCTAAGGACGAAAGGCGGTCACGAGCAGAGTTGAACGTTACTAACCTTCAGTCAATCGGACCAGCCAAACCTGAGATAATCACGATTTGAATAAATTTAAACACCCCCGCACAGGGACAATAGGACCAATAATTTGGGGAGGCGGTTGAAAGCGGGAATGATCTGTCCCGTTCTGCATATTTCTAGACAAAGCAGTTTCGTATCC
>BMAV01013554.1:230719-245634 GCA_019973955.1 Trichonephila inaurata madagascariensis | reverse complement strand
CAAATCGACAGTATAAGGAGTTAAAATTTTAATATTTAGCTGTATTTGAAAATTTCAGGGGCCTTGCAATTTCTATGTTATGAAGATCTCGAATCATGGAGACAGCTAGATGAAAAGAAATTACTACCATTTTACACGAATGAACTTTTACCGCTCCTAGCAGAAGGAACATACAGTCGGTAGCTAGTTTTTAATAGAAATCAACTGGGTCTCTTCACACGGGGTCGACTGGCTCTCCATGCTGTGCCACCCCTTCAATCTTTTAAAAATCACGTTCTCCTTCTCACTAGTTGACTCAATTAAAAGGATATTGTGGAATGTACTCTCTTCACACTCGCAGCTACTTTTGTATTGAAAATAGAGAAAGGTTTTTGTTGCTTTTTCACACTCAATCATTGCACTGACGAATACAGCATAGAGTTATGGATTTTACGCGTCTCATAATGAACGTTAAATCTAGCGTTAAATTCCAGATAACAGCGTATTTACTCATATAGTTCAAATTTAAATTTTCTACTTAGCTACTACAACTCTTCTAACAGGGATATTTTAATTCAGAAGGGATTTTTCTTACATTTGATAGATTATTTCCTTCAAAAAAAAATTCTTCTCCAGGAAAGGATTTTTTCGTCTTTGTTAGTTAATTTATTCAAAGCGAAACCTAGATCGGGAACAATAGCTCAAAGAGAACTTCGAATTTCCCATCAATCAAAGGAAGAATAGAATGAGTGAATCCTTTTTGGTAAACCTGAAGAATACAAGTTCTCATTTATTTTGATTATCGTAGTTTAAAAAGGATTTTACTATAATTCTTAATGAAAATATGTGTGTGTGTGATATAAAGGAAAGCAGTTATTGTTGCTTTTCAATTCGAAAGCAATTTTAATTTAATTCTTGATTTAGTGTGTTGGTTTTGAAAAAAATAAACCATATTGTTACGAATTTTGTGTGAATAATGCTATAAATGATTTATATCTGGATGTTTAATACGTTAGTAATACTTTCTGTTGTATTTATTTTATGATAAAAATTGTAATCTTAGCATACAACGCTGCCCCTCACATTATAACGGCGTTTCAGTCGAAACTTGGCGAAATGTTGGCTATATAGAGCCAAGTTGGCATCATTTTTGATGACTATTTTGGTAATTTGGGAACCATTAATATCAACTTGGCCCCCATATGGATTCTTCTGTAAATTATTAGAGAAATCTGCTAACATCACGATTTATGACGTAAACGGACCTTTCGAGAAAAAGCTAGAAGCCAGCCTTGCAGACTCTAAATAGAGGTCTCTTGCTGAAACTGAGTCAGTACTACTTTGACTTTTGAAGTGATTAGTTACTTTTTTTACTCCAGTGATTAGTTGCTAGCAAATAAACTTTATGTATTTGTAATTTTAGAACTGATAATGGTGTGTGAGAGCTGTAAAAGGTGTGAAAACCTTCTGAAACTTATGTGAATTTTATGGATTGGTTTTTGACAATAAATTTCCATCGATCTCCTCAAGAACTGGTAGCATAAAATCGACGAATCCCGATCTACGCAAGAATATGCTTATCACTTGCCTCTTTAATACTTGTAGAATATTTTGGAAGCGTTATATTTGTTGTCCGAAATGTCATACTTTAGAAATCAAACATCTCATCTCATTCTTCTTCCCTCATTATTCAAATTATTTTTTATTTTTCAAATTATTATTAATCGTTGGTAATAGAAATTGGTAATAAATTTTTTTTATCGTATTTCCACAGGAAGCAGTTGCAGGGAGTTAAATATAGGGATCTGGAAAGTCGGAGGAACAAATCTAGGTCATTCTCACCAATATGCTCAATCCAGCGATACGGAAGTTTATCGTTTAGGTAGTAACAAACTGAGATGTGCCAATGAGGGGATGAAGTAAACAATACAAAATTGGTGAGTTTGTGCTGCGTTTCAGATATATCTTTCATGTGTGTGCGAGTAATACTTTAAAAAATATAGCCTTTTCGGAATGAATAAGTATGTTGAACACACAACACAAGTACAGTCTGATACAAGAGTCAGCAACCTTCTATCTGTGGCGTGCCAAAACAATCTACCAATATAATTCAGCGTGCTTCACAGGACATTTTTGCAACAATTCGATTTCCACGATAATATACGCATAGTTGGAGAATAGAGGTCAATAATAGATATACAGGGTGTCCGGGCTAAAAGTATCCAACAGTAATGGCTTATTATTACGGAACTACCCATCAAAATGTAATAAACTGTTCATCCATAGATTAGAAAACTCTCCGAGAATTTTTGGGTCTAGTCCAATCGATCGCACGGGCGCGCATTATTCGGCAATCGCAGACTATAAACTTTTTACACTGACTTCATTAGTAAAGATGTGGACTCCACAGTGAAAGATGCAACGTATACTTTGGTTAACGGAATTTAAATCAGTCGCGTGTGTAGCGACGTGTTCGAACAGCATGGAATGTCGTTACTGGCTTGCCTAATACACTTATCAGGACTCCGACAAAATGAATCATGCACATGATCAACAGTGTCTTCTATCACGAAAACTTAAGGACACTTGCAAGTTTGAGATAGCAAAGTTCTTGTCTCCTTTAAAAGTTTTTTTTCCCATTGGTGGATAGATTTTGATATCGGAGGGTCGACATTCCCTTCGGTTCGAACAAGTCGCTGTACACGCGTGACCGATTTAAATTCCGTTAACCAAAGAACGCACTGCACCTTTTTCTGTGGTGTCCAGATCTTTACTAAAGAAGTCAATGTAAAAAGTTTCCAGAATAATGGACAGAAATTGGCATGACTGTACTAAGAAAAAGTTTACTTTAATGTAAAAGCTTCGAGCTAGAGCTATTGCCAAGTATTATGGGTATCAGACTGAAGCAAATCGGCACAAAAAATAATGAATTGAAAGATAAAAATTAACTATCAAAATCGCTTCCATAAAGTGAGAATAACCTTTTGTAGAATTTCAGCAAGATATTTGAAACAACAGACAAATATGTAGCATGATATTCGAAACAACAGATAAACATGTAGCAAGATATTCGAAACAACAGACAAACATGTAGCAAGATATTCGAAACAGCAGACAAACATTTAGCAATAGATATGAATGCGTAAAATGTAATTTATATCCACATACCAAATAAAATATAAGAATTTCTAAGTTATCTTATACAATACAATGATAAATGAAATATCATTAATTTCAGTCAATTCATCGCTCATATCTTCGTCAGAAATATTTCAGATATTGGGAATCTGGTCAGTTCCATTAATACTTATTCAAACCCAATCAGTTGGCGTGAAAAATCGTTTTAGAATAAAGTGCTGTGCTAGCTGGCATGACGATCGATGATTTCACATTTAATCAGAATCGTTTCCCAGAGTAAGAGCTTTTCTCGCCCATTTCCATTAGTCGAAACAGAGACAGTTGGCCATTAACGGGAATTGTTCTTGGAATGGAACGATTTGATACATTCTGTGCCTTCAGAATGGGAACCTGTATGACTAACTGATAAATTAAGCCTCAAATGTTCGTAATAATTTTGAATGCAGAACTTTTCCACAGTATGCTTTTAAAATAAATCCCGGTAGAAAAATGCTGAAATGACTTATGAAATATTGTGATAATGCTTTGTTCTTTAGTTTTACACAATCATTTTTTTTAAAAAAAGAGTGTTTTTTTATGCTTCTTTTTATAAAAACTCACTGGATCATGTTTACAAGTTCGGCGATATTTTTGCTCTTTTGGAGAACTTTGGAATCGAATTTGGCGTTCAAAATATTATTTTAATCTGTCAACTTTAACATTTATTAAGAATATAAATCTATTTAAAAATTTGCATGGGTGTTGCAAAACTTTTAAATGTTGTTTGATTGTGAGCGGAATTTTAAATTATTCAATTTGTTTAAGTTTATTTCTTTTTGTTATTTTTGGATGTAAATATATTTAACTGTCACGTGACGTAATTGACATTCAGTTTTATTTGTGAGTGGCATTCAAATATCTGGCAACACTTTTTTCTGCCTGTATTGGTTATACATTCAAGTATGCCTGCATTGGTTATACAGAGAACATCGCTTAACATGAAACTAAGGGGACAGAAATATTTTTTCGTGTTAAAGGATATTATAAAAAAAATCATATACTCAACAAACTTAAGTTTATTAGAGTACATTTTATTTTCATTGATATGTACATACGTAGTATGCATTCATTTAATAAGAACCATTGAAACCAGAAAATTCACAATGAAATTTAATACAAAAATTTCAAGATTTTAAAAAAGAAAACAGTTATTGAATTTTTGCATAAAAATCTCATATTTTTTTTTGTATTTCCTTTTTTAACATCAAATTGTTAAAACCCTTTAAGTGTCAAGTTATTTTGATGATTTGGGTACACAAATTGTTAAATTTTTTTATTGCAAAAAGATCCCACGCACTTTGAACCAAAGAACTTCTAACCTCTAACCTTTGAAGTCTTCAGTAAAGTGCTGCCATCTATTGAATTGAGCGCACATTAACTTTTCCCAAGAATCAGTCGGGTTTGACAAAGAGATGAAGCCGAAATAAACGTCTCCCGATATATATTCGGGTAAAACAATACGATGCACTCAAAAAAATTACCCCGAGTAATACTCGGGCGTGACATTTTCGAACACCAGTGCTATGCCAGAGATTATCTCGGGCATGACAGTTAAAAGGTTAACAAATTGTTGAATGCCGTCCACTTTGTTACGCGTTTTCACTTTGTAATGGGCGTCTAAATAACTCCGCATACTTTTTCTGGCTTCCCTCATTTCAGATAATATGAAAACAAAAGTTGCATTATTTATTTCATTTTCATCGTCGGAATTTGCATCAATGATATTTTTTGAGATTTGAACAAACTCCAAAATGTCTTTGTCTGCCATAAAATTGGGGCTGTACACACATTATCATCATCTACTGCAAAGCATTCTTCCGATGATGAGCCTGTGTGGTTGGTGTTGTCAGTGTTTTGTTCATTCCCAGAAGAGAAATCTTTTCGCGTTAAGCGATTTTCGTTTGATGCATGAAAATGCATAATAGTTCATCAGGACCGTTGTATTTTTTCGTGTTAAGCGATTTTCGTTTTATGCATGAAAATACATAATAGTTCGTCAGGACCATTGTATTTTTTCGTGTTAACCGATATTTCGTCTTAAGAGTTTTCACGTTAAAAGTATTTCAATGTATATTCAAGTATCTGGTAGCAGATTTTGCTTCCTGTATTGGATGCATATCCAAATATCTTGCAATAGTTATTTTTGCTTGAATTGAATATAAAGGGTGTCTGGAAAATATATGTGTGTGTGACTACACATTCATATACCAATTACACGAAAACAAACAAGATACTTACTTAACCTGTTCAGGACGGGGCGATTTTCTATGAGACGCTTGCTAGGGACGGGGTGAATGTGTAAGGACTCGCATTTCAGGACGGGGCGTTTTCGTCGCTAAGCCGAACTTAAGGGAAAAAAAAAATTTCAATAATAAAATTTCAGACCTAACGTCGCAATTTTTGACACCCCTTTAGATTACTACACAAGTTGTCTGTTACATCAAAACTAGAATGTAATAACGTTTTCCCCTTAATTTATATATGAAATTATACAAAAAAAATATCATTTAACATTGGGAAATAAATTTTGTAAGCGCTATTCATTATTTTCCAAAATTTTCATGGACGAAACATGTTAATAAACTTTCAAATTAATAAAAAAATGACAAAGTTTATTTACAAAAAGAAATAGCAAAATTAAAATGAAGGCTGAGTGTGGAAAACCTCAAAGCATGGAAAAACGCTAAGTCCTTCATTGTATGATTTGCAAGCATAAAATGTTTGTTGCGTTTTTTTTTTTTTTATTTACACACGGTTTGTGACTGCACACTGTCTTTTTTCACCCTTTTTGTTCATATTAAAGTTAGGAAAAGGCCTACAAAACAATCAAATAATAATCTGAAGCCAAGGGTTTTGAAATAAGAAAAGTACGCGAAATATATCCGAAAGCAACAAAAACTATAACAGAACTGACGTTAAAACTCTAAAACACTCCTCACTGTCAAGGAAAATAAAATAAAAATGCATTGGGGGAGTTATCAGAAACGCGAATGTTTTATATCAAGTGAAAATTTTAGGAGCTATTTGTTTACATTTCGATTATATCCTCCCCCGCAACAGCTGATGAGCAAATACCAAATCCAGACAGAATGTAAACAGACTGAAGGTCAGGTTACCTTAACCATGTTCAGTTTCAGTATAATGGACATGGGTTGCCATCTAGTGGTCATTAAAAAACGTTCCAGCTGAAAAGTCATATATGCATCGCCCGGCCTACCAGAGCGTTTTTCTAAAATCCCGGCTATGAGGTGCGTCCGTGATGAATGCATATTTGCACTGTCCGTCGAGATGGGATTAAGGCATTTTTGTTCCATAAAGAAGATATCTAAGTTGTTTTACAATACTTTATTGCACGATTTCATTGTGTGTACCATTAGTTGCTCGCAGCACATAGAATCCAAACGTGATTTCCAAACGTGTTTTATGAAGCATTGCAAGATCAACTGTTTGAATGGCCACAGAAATTCAACCTTTCATTTCATCATGGTCACTAATTGAAGATTGGTAAACAATTTTTTTTTTTTTTTTACTTTTCCCTACAAGGTGTTATGTCTAGAGATCTGGAAGGCTACGCTATTGGACTTTTTCTCTTCCAATCCATCACCCGTTGAACTTTTTACTCACTTCCAAACTCTATTGTGGTGCTGTGCCATGTACACTGTACATGTGTTGCACATTTAAATTCGATAAAACAGGTTACAACTTGCGTCTCTTCTTGTAGTGAAGTCATTTTTAAAGAAGAATGCTGAAAAATGGGGACTTTGCTCTATCTAGTTTGTATTTCATTAAACAGAAACTTGAATCTTTTATATATAGGATATAAGAAACCGTAAGAGTGAAAATCTTTGTTTGTTCATTTGCAATAGCACATACAATCTGAACATGATTTCTAGCTACGTTCTATGAAACACTGAAGGATCAACAATCTGAATGGACTCGACTTTTATTTTCATTAGTGTCACTAATCAAAGATTGGTGAACAATGTGTTCACGTTCCTTATAAAAAGAAGTCCAAACGTGTCATGTCTATAAATGTAGGTGGCCATGATATTAGACTTCTTGTTATTCATCGCACGATGAACTTTTTATCACTTCCAAACATGCCACGGTAGCCCAGTGTTCAAGGCAATAGACTTGTGACTTGCGTGCCATAAGTTCGAGCCTAGTGCCACTGAAGACCCGCTCTGCAGAGGGAGCCAATGCACAATAAATACGCCGAGATTCTGATATCATCCCGTTGGTGTGGGTTAGAAAAGGGAAGTTCCAGCTGGGTGTTGTCCTTGAACATGGATCAAAATTACGTCATCAAACACCGTCGTGTAGCTAAATAGTGCGACGTTAAGATTCACTCATTCACTTCTAAACTCCCGTGTGGTAATGCCCCATTTATGGTGAATGTGTGTTGCAGAATTAAATTAGATAAACCATGCAACAATTTGCGCTTGTTCTTGTAGTGAAGCTATTTTGGAATGAATATGGTTCAGAATGGGGACGTTAAGTCATCCAGTTTGGATTTGATTAAATAGAAACTGAAATTGAAATTCAATTATTGTTTTTGTGTGGGACATTCGGATATCTTGAATGCAGCTTTATTTGATGCTGTTTATGCTCACGATTCAATGATAATAACTGTGAGCAGGTTTCAGTGTGTTGCATTTGCTTAGTTAATTTCTGTGTGCATCATTTAGATAAATCATTTAAAATGCTTATGTTTTTGTTCCAAATCTTTTATCTACAGGTCCACCTCTTAAACTCCTTAGATTGATAACATACCTCGATTATATACATAGTCTTTTAATTTGATTAAGGTTAATTTCCAACAATTGTAAAAGCTAAGACATTTAAATATATAGTTAACCCTTTAACTTTTTTGTCCGTACACCATACGGGCTACCGTAAGCTGACCATAACCGGTTTTTCCATACGCTGTACAGGCACTGATATTTTCTTTTTTCTTCCATTGATTTTAATATATTCTTAACTCTTACAGAAAGATTGTTAAGAACACTGAAGTTCAAATTAATTCCACTCATGGGTCCTCTACAGGCGAACGTCTATAGTCAAGACGCTCCGAAACTAGATGCCGCAGTTGTTGCCGCCTTCTAGTGTTTTCTTATACGTTTCCTTTTAAAACCCGTGGAAACGAGAAGACAGGGAGGTCTTAAGGCATGGACCAACTGGGACCGGGTCCAGCACCTCTTCGACAAAGTTGGGGTATTTTCTCGTTCTCGATTTAGCCTTAATAAGATCATAACTCGAATAATTTCAACGGTCAAATGTTATTTCAGGTTGTATCTAGGATGGTTCTTGGACAAAAGATGTATTTCAGGTGGTTGTATTCTCCGAATAACTAGGAATTTCGGACGACATATTAACAGGCTAGATGTGATGACCGTCATCTATGTATAGACCTAGATCTACCACCTTACACCATTAATTATTCATTCTGTCAAAAGGCGGCAGTCGGTCCAGCCAATTTGTGCGATCGTAAGTCATGCACGTTTATTTGTTTCGGGTTGTTTTTTGTACGGGTATTTGACAACGTATGCTATATGCTGTCTACTCTTAAATGTCTTAGGTGGGGGCCTACATTTGCATAAAGGCCCAGGATCTACATTTGTGTTGGGGCCCAGGGCCTCAAGAAGTCTTAACACGTCTCTTCGAGAACAAAAACAAGTATTTATTCTTATCTTTTTCGTGTGACTTTATTGATTCTCCAAAAGAGTCTCCTTATTTATATCATCTGTCAACTTTAAGAACATTATTTGAGAATCTATTACATTTAATTCAAACATTCATTTGGTCATTTGTAATGCATTGATTTTACATCTGAGGGAGTTAAGACACTTTCATTAATAAGCTAGCATACCAGACGATCCTATATTTCACAGCAGTCCTAATTTATTACAAATAATGCCAGTTTGACTTTAGAGAACATACAATGATTTGACATATGTATAATATCAATTTCATTGTCTTTTAAATTATTCAGGGCTTAGTTAACGCGAATGAGATGTGTCTACAAATTTTAATTGGAAACATTTGATAACAGATTAAACATTGGAATAATTGGAACTATGTTTCAGTCCGCAGTGAAATGGTATTCTGATATTGTGTTTATAGCTTTGCTAATTTATTTCTACATATAATCTGATCTAGGAAATGAATATTCTTGCATACGAATATAAAAGATGGTAGTTTTTCAATGAATTTAGAAACTTATTAGATTTGTAAGATAAATTTTAGAATACATGCACATAATTTTAGCTATAACATTTGATGTTGTATTTCAACACAACTGTTCTGATAAAAATGAAAAGCAATTATTTTAAGAATTATATATGAGAATTGTAGGTTATTATTTAATAAGAATTGTAGGTTAATTATCTTTTCTAATAGACATGGCGGTGGTGTGTGAAAAGTGCCTTCTATGCATAGCCCTTCTAAAATGTTAGTTATCCTACAATAATAATTATTATTCTATATTTATACCATGTTTGAATGAGTAAACACACACACAAGTAATTTTCTTTTAAAAATTTTGCAATCTGTCTAATAAAATTTTATACCGACATCAATATAAAACTTTATTACCGAATGAAAACCTACATAGGATTCAAATGTAGTTAATATAATAAATTTTTCTATACAAAGGAGAATTCTCTTGATTTATCTCGTCGTACAATGTATTTATGATCAACAAGTAGTGAATAAAAGTTATAATAACCTAGCTCTATAAAGCAACACGAGGGCTATTGGCAACGGTCCTGGTAATTTTGAACCATGGTCAAGTGAGTAGGACGACACCTGAGCTGGACCCTCTGTCCAAACTACCACACCTCGTGAAAGGGAGGGCATTGAATTCAACAAATTTAACATGCATCAGATCCTCTATACGGCAGATAGTACAAGAACTCGAACTCGTGACACGCCGATCACGAGCTCGTGGTCGTATCCACTCAGCGGTCACAAATCTACAAGTAGAGATAAATAGTTAATTAAAGTATCCGACTACGTTCATAACCGTGATTTTGCAGAAGCGTAAAAATGGATAATATTTATGGTATTTAGTGTCATTTAGATTAAAAAATGTATATAAAATAGTTTTAAGAATAATATTACAATAAAAAATTATTTAAAAAAAATATTTTGACAAAAAATGAAAACAGAATGACCCATTTTCAAAATATTCTCCTTTTGGGAAAAATACTTCTATTATAATAATATTTTGCCTGTCTATAGCTCAGACCTCTGTACAGAGGCTCAACTAGAATTTTTGAAATATATAACTTAGAAGTGGGTTTATTCATATTTTACGAGAAACAGAGGAGAGCAATTTTAAGAAAAAAACGCCTATAATTAGTTCAATCGGTGGTAACTCTGAAAATAATGTGAATTTTTAAAAAAAAAAATAGTTCAGAGTCTCTGGAGAAGTCTTTACTTTATATAAGCGAAATATTATTATTATTGAAGCACTTTTTATAAAAGGAGAACATTTTGAAAAAATGTTATTCTAAGTTAATTTTTTGCCAAAATATTGTATTTAAATAAATTTTTTTGTCATAATGTCCTTAAAACAATTTTATACGTGTATTCTAATCTAGGTGACACTAAATATCATAAATATTATCCATTTACTCGCTTATGCAAAATCACGGTTCCGAACGTAGTCGGATACCTTAAGCTCATCAATTGTCAGCTCCTGATCGTCGAAGTTCTTGAACGCCATCATTATTCACTTTTAAATTTATTTTCCTGGCAAAATCTCGACAACTTTTTCACAATTACACGAAAACATTTAATCAATTTTACCAATTTTCTTTTTCTCAAACAAAAGACGAATCGACGGTTTAAAACGTTAGCGTAATACGGGTTAACGTAAATCAAGGTATTACGGTGTAAAAATATATTATGTTAAATACACAAATATGTCATATGTTAAATGCATAAACATATAATATTATAAATGCACATATCTGGAAACTGGATCTATTAAGGTATCCGACTACGTTTGGAACCGTGATTTTGCAAAAGCGCGTAAATGGATAATATTTATGATATTTAGTGTCACTTAGATTAGAATACATGTATACAACTGTTTTAAGGACATTATGACAAAAAAAATTATTTAAATACAATATTTTGGCAAAAAATTAACTTAGAATAACTTTTTTTCCAAATGTTCTCCTTTTATAAAGAATGCTTCTATTGTATTAATATTTTGCCTGTGTATTCGACTCAGACCTCTCTACAGAGGCTCAACTAGAATTTTTGAAACGCATAACTTGGAAGTCGGTTTATCCATGTTTTACGAAAACAGAAGGGAGAAATTTTAAGAAAAAAACGCCGATAATTATTTCAAATGGTTGTAACTCTGAAAATAATTTGAATTTTTCAAAAATCATAGTTGAGCCTCTGTACAGAGTTCTGAGCTATATACAAGCAAAATATTAATACAATAGAAGCATTTTTTACAAAAGGAGAACATTTGGAAAAAAGGTTATTCTAAGTTAATTTTTTGCCAAAATATTGTATTTAAATAATTTATTTTTGTCATAATGTCTTTAAAACAATTTTATACATGTATTCTAATCTAAGTGACACTAAATATCATGAAAATTATCCATTTATGCGCTGTTTAAAATCATGGTTTCGAACGTAGTCGGATACCTTAATTGTTTGCACCTTTTACACAGTTTCTCTTGAAAAACGCATAATGTAAAAAATAAGAGTTCAGTATACAATACTTGTCAAAAAACTCCTTCGAAACAATACATTTTCACTTATTCAACCAAAAGACAATTCCAAATGTCTCAACAAGTTAAAGTACATAATTGGACCAACATTAACTTCCTTTTGACGTACTAGTGCACAAGTCTTTGAATTGAGTTTGAAAACTGTAAAATAATGTCAAAATTTATTTTTATGCTTTCAAAATCAGCATTTAACTATGAGAACTAATGAATATTTTGACAGTCGGCGCCATCTTCTACAGCGTCTGGAATCGATTTGTTCCCAAACATACCTTAACGTTATCTCGGTTTTGTGTAACAGTGAGCAGCATTATGTGGAATCTAAGCAGGGAGATGCCAAACAATTACTTGTCAATGGTTGGTTATAATGTTTCATTTTCTCTCACGGAATAGAGAGAATTCCTCTAACCAGCCTTTCTAGTAATATATTGCTAAGTAATATTCTGTCGTGAAATCTATTCCGCTTACTTATAACCCTTTAAAAGGCCAATGTTTTCCAGCAGTGCTATGCTAAAATATTTTTGGGATTGAGATTGATTTATAAAAAGAAATTCGTATATCTTATTACAGTGATTCTCAACATTTTTTTTTGTTGTTGTTGCGGTACACTTAAAACATTTTCAAAAAATTTGGCGGCACACCAACAAAAAAAAAAGAGTTTAAAAGAATTTTACTTATCTGTAAAACACTTCCATCTATACACGAAAGAAGAAGTTAAATATACCTTCAATACTCTTAGTTTATTTCCATAAAACGCTGAATGATTCGGTTTTGGATTTTATTTATTTCTTAGTGTATAATTAATAATTTTTTTAAAAAAAAATTTGGCGACACATTTCAAGAATTTGGTGGCACACAAATGTGCCGCTGCAGAATGGCTGAGAATCAGTGGCTTATTACCTAAAATTAAATTGATTCTTAAGACTACTTTTGGGGGGGGCAAATATGTTTCCCACCGTCCTCTGGGACTATTTAAATGTAGTACATCGTATGCTTAGCTTTTCTTTTTATATTACATTACTTGATATTTGTGAAATATAATTTGCGAACACTAAAATCTACAAAAGAAATTATGAATTAGATATATTTTGTATTAACCCTTTCGGGACAAAGAAGGACGCAAACGCGTGCGTACCGCCAGGGTCAGAGGGTTTTGTGTAGTTAAGCCTAAATCCATAAAAATACTGAAATATGAACGCATTGTTCAATATTTTTCTGTATATGATACGAACGGCATATGCGTATTAATATAATTTATTTTTATTGTCAGCATTTGTAAAAGTCGACCTTGTAAAAAAGTAAGGAAAAAAATTTTTGTCTACCAGATCTAATTATCCATTCTAAATCAAAGGCCTTAGCAAAAATAAATCTCTCATCTTCATATAAACAAAAACCACATGTTCATTTCAAGAGCAATCGTAAGGCACTCAATTCGAAAACATTCCCACATTCCCTTACGTTTGTAAAACAAAAACCACGAGTATTTGAGTAATATTTCTCTCATTTCTAGTAGAAGGTGAGATCTCCATGTATCTCAAATCCTATAGACATAGAAAGCCACCTATTGCCAAAACACTGAGCTTACTAAACGTTCCAAATGCCTGGCTCCCCCGTGAGTCATTCGGCCTCTGACGGTGTTTCATGCTGGCTCACATTTGGGACGTTCGTCCCGAAGGAGTTAAAAGTTTAAGGTTTCATACATATTACTTTCCAAGAAATTTCAGAAAACAGGGATCGAGATATAGTGTGACACTGCAAGTTGTACAAGCTTATCTCTTCTCTTCTTGTTCCCTTTGTATATGATTTTGTAGAGCGCAAACGGCAACGTCTATATGTTTTTGTCTTAAGTTGGCATATGATCACCAACTTCAGTCAATCGTGTTGTCGCAACCCGAAGGTTGCAGGTGTAAGAGAGCACGAGGAAGAAGCAGAAATTATCTAAAAATAGATACGTTTATTATGTCTAACGCATTATGAACGCTATGCAACTTTATCGCTTAACTTTGAGAGCAATCTTTAATCCTAATACTTAATCTAACTTATAAGATTATTCAAAATGACTTTTTACTTATGTCGGAGCTCCTTCTGACAGTCCTTCTCGAGTTACAATAGCTCGGTCAGCTCTCTCTATATATAATGGTTTTTTCCTTCCACAACCCCCGATGGATTCTAAGATTAATATTAATTCCAGGCTGCGTGACTTTCCAATCGCAATTCACTTTGTATTATTCCTAGATTTCAGGGTTAACCTCATACGCGCAGACTTCAGGGTTTAAATAGTATTTACATTCGCATAAAATCAAATCATCTCTACGGAAAGCAGTTTTTAAACCAAAATCCCAGTTACAGAATAGTTTCCACAAGAGTATTAATTGAAGTATCCATATAGAACCTGTTACAGTGTTCCACCAGGAACCATTTTCTCGCTGCCAGGAAAATTACCGGGAAATATGCCCTTTGCATTTACGAATTGAAAATCTAGAAATCAGTTCTCGTGCTAGTCGATTCAAGCAGCGCGATTCGTAGGTGGGAAAATAGCTTCCCATGGACATTTAAAGGTTAATGAAGTCGTTGGTAAGTATACTTTGCTATTGCCTATAAAGGGTTAAAACGCGAAAGATCACATGTATTTACGTTACTAAGAGACGAGAAAGGACTTATTATCTCAATATTGTTTCATTTTATCTTTATCATTATAAATGGTTATAATAACAAAACACAATAAATAATTTAATTTGAAGGCCGCCATTGCTTTTAAAAACTTATTCAATATTTGATTCGACTTTTTTTGACGCCAAGGCTGAAACTGATCCTAAATTGTTTTAGACAAAACTTTACTTTTTTTCATGCTTTTAATATTTGTGACATAAAAAAAATGCCGTGATGACTATTCTATTGAAATATGTGAACATCTTGAGAAGTTTTACCGATAGGGAGTTTATTTTTCTCGGTGCAGCAATACCGGAGGGTTGGAGCTCAAAAGTTACTGTCACATAATTCGTGGAA
>BMAV01013554.1:210913-226997 GCA_019973955.1 Trichonephila inaurata madagascariensis | reverse complement strand
CTGAGCTATATACAGGCAAAATATTATTATAATAGAAGTATTTTTTGCAAAAGGAAAATATTTTGAAAATGGGTCATTCTATGTTGATTTTTTGTCAAAATATTGTACTTAAATAATTTTTTATTGTAATACTATTCGTAAAATAATTTTATATACATTTTCTAATCTAAGTGACACTAAATATCATAAATGTTATTCATTTATACGCTTTTACAAAATCATGGTTCCGAATGTAGTCGGATACCTTAACGGAATGTTTCAGCGTTTTTTGGCAAGGATGAGAAAAACTTCGCTTTGTTAGAAGTCATAAGCGATTCCTTTTAATGATCTTGTTCTTGTTGGAATTTATATAGTGCTTGTCATATAAAATGCATTTAGATCATTGAAAGATGGAATTTAATGTAGGAATCAAGGCATACAAAATAAAACTCTTTATCTGTATATATATATATATGTATGACTTCATTTATGTTTTTCGAGAAGAAAAGCTATTCACAATCACTCATTACGAGATTTCCTGCCTTATTAAAGTTACAGAATTGAAAATCAGCAGGTATATTTCTTTTGCTTAGTAGAAATCCGAAAAACAGCTGGATTTTTCCGAAATCGACTCTTGACGAAAGTTGCGGGGCCGTCAGAGAAAAGAAGATTCCCGTTTTTGAAACATTAGACCTACTAGCAAGCATATTTTTTTTGTTGAGTAAGGAATTACTAAGAACGGTTTTTATGGAAATCGATTTTCAAGGGGTGGAGGGGCTATAAGTAAAACAAACAAACAAAAAACTCCCATTCCTTAACTGTTACACCTACAAACTTGAGAATTAGTAAGCAATTTCTTTGGCTGAGCAGAGATTCAGTAAGAACAGGTTTTGTGGAAATTGTCCCCTAAAGAGAAAAGGCTACGGGGGAGTAAAATATAAGAATATTTCTGTTTTATAAATCTTGTTTTGTTCTTTTTAAATCAAGTGGAGATGGTTAGAAGAATATATTTTTAATACATTCGAAATCTTATTGTTAGGACTTAAATATATATAATAATATCAAATAAAGTATATATAGTCACATCCTTACTAATATTATAAACGCGAAAGTTTGTGTGGATGTTTGGTATTCTTTCACGGAAAAACAACAGAATGGATTTTAATGAAAATTTACGATAATATATCTTATACATCAGAATAACACATAGACTATAATTTATAAAGATATTGTGTGTAGTTTCCAAAATATAATGATTATTGTCAAGAAAGTAGGGAAAAAATCTGCCATCTGCAAAAAAGCCAGAGATAGCATATATCTATCGTTTTTGTGTGAAGCAAAGCTTTCGCTTTTTGTTTTGTCTACGCCATGCCTCAGTGTGCGCTAGCTTTTAATTTATTCCTTTGATCAGTGTAATCACTATTTTTTTTATTTCATAGTAAAACTATATTTCGAAGGGAGAGGTGGTGGCAAGATTTTAACATAAAAATACAACATAAGTAATATTAATGCATTACACTTCCTGATATAAATTATTTACACTATTTCAAGCGTTTATTACACAAAATGTTTAATAATGTGTTACTTTTGCGTAGCAGAGATCAGCTTAGGAAGGTGTTTTCAAAAATCGACTGACAAGAAAGTTACGGGGAGTTATAAATAAATAAAAAAATCCCTTTTATCAGCTGTTAGATCTACAGACTTAAAATTTAATAAATATATATTTTTTTATTTTCAGCTGAGATATGCAAAAAAGCATATTTTTTGTGTAATTTGCAATTCACGTAAAATTAACTCATTAATAACTTCTTTATTCTTCAATCTGCATTGCTTAATTTTTCAATTTACCCGAGCGAAGAACGGGTATACCAGCTAGTAACATTATAAATAACCCAGCGAAGCGGCTGTGTAACAGCTAGTTTTTATAAACTACTAGAGTCAAAAGTTCCTGGAATGGAACATTCAAGGTGTATGGCTTTATTACATTCACACAGGTGTTCGTTGGTGGGGAAATATCTGTTTCAGGGGTTGGCACAGCACTAACAAGAAAATCACCCAGCCATCTGGAATTTATTTCTTGTTCTGTTGGCGCTAACTGCAGATCATTTCCGTAAAAGCAAAATTTTTATTCGTCGGATTTTGAAATGTCGTTTGGAGCAGCATGTAAACATCAAATTCTGTGTTTTGGAGAAATCACCTTGTGAGATACTCGAGATGCTAATATGTTCACCGGAGAATGGGACAAAGTCGCACGCCTGCAACAATACAAAAATACGATCGGTATTTAACTCGAATGGTCAGAAGGAACCACGCTTTGGGTGCTATTTTATTTCAACTGCATTTTAAAAGGACTACTGGTACTAGAGTTTCAGATCAAACCTGCAATTCCACACTATCATGTGGACTTAAAAGTTTGAAGATTTTTGATTTATGTTTTGTGGATAGGAGACGTACCTACTGTCCACAAAACGATGAGCACAGGAGCATCTCAGAATGAGACGATATGAGTGGAGCGGCATGTTAATCAAAGGATGAGTCCCCTTTCAATATATAACGTGACAACATGAGGGTTCTCATTTGAAAAATCTCGTACTCGGAGTAAGCTTGCATTTGCTTATGAAAATGTTCAATTTCGTGAAGGAGCAGCGATGGTTTGGGCAGCCACGACCTGTACATTTTCAAAAATTGAGCACTAATGGCTCAGCGATATAGGAGGGAGATTCTTAGGCCTACAGAGGTTTTTCACGCTGCAGAAATCGGGAATGAATTTCTTTTTCCTGAATGATGATTTATAAATGTTTTCAATGAAAGAAAAGAAGGAAAAAATATTTCAACGAAAGAATTCTTCGAATAAATTGGTTAGCATATTCTCCATATATGAATCTAATAGAACATATTTGGGGCATTTCAGGGAGAAGGGCTACTATCACTACGCAGTTGGAAAGCTCTGTTCCACAGAATTGGGTGAGAATATCTCAGTCCCTTCAGTGATAACCTCATTCATTCCATGTCTTGTAGGTAAGCGTCATTGCTTTCACTCAGGGAATCCATACCCCGTTTTGAAACACAATCTTATCCGAGAAATCCTGTTTTCTGCTTTTTTTCTGTATGATATCCACAAATTGTGTATAATTAATAATTGTACGATTATCTAATTGTGCGAACAATTATAACAAATATATCGCCTATTTTGCCAAATTTTAAAGAAATGAGTGTATCCTTAGTTTTTGAAATTGTTGTGGTTTTTTATATTGGTATATATAAGAATAAATGAAGGTGCAATTCGTGAAATATAATTGAATGGAGAGTCATTCGATTTGCTATACGAACTGTTAAGGAAATGGTGTAAGCATTGAATCAATGAGTAATCGACCATGAGCTCTGAATAAATCAGCTTTTGTTAATCGTCATAAAAATTCTGAACACGTTCCTCAATTTCTTTAGGGATAAGAAATTATTAATGCTGCCGATCACACTAAAAGCATTCCAAACGCGCAAATGTGGCTATATTTATTGAGCATAAAGATTGTAAGTAGATTGGATAAACTATACAAACGGGATTTGTAGAAAAACGTTGAATTCCTGACGAAGCATAAAAAGTCCTGCTCCAGCGTTATTTCAACGGTGAAAAAATGATTTTATCGGAAATATATGTCGATACCGATTTTACCTTATTTACCTGTTTTTCCTTACCATGACTTATTACAAAGCACTAAAATAAAAAAAATTCAAATTATGTGAAGTATAAATTTCAAGTTGTGTACTTAAGACAAAAAAACAGAACTTTTTAAACCGCATTTAAAATTTCCGAAGCTATTTACACAATTCTTTTAAATATAATACTTATACATTCCTTTTCTTTTAAAAAGTCTTAATAATTTTTATAGCATTTTACTGCGTTAATAGTTGTAATTTGGAACAAAATAGATAAAAAATTAATTGTTTAGTTAAATATTTTAAACTTTAACATGTAACTTTGTAACTTTTTACATGTAATAGAAAATAAATTAGAAGTATTTGATGTGATTGGACATGTATATTTAAAATTAATAAATTGTCAATACTATTAATGCTGAATTTTTTAAAAAGTTGTGTGACCTTTGCTTTTTATTGAAATAATCGAAAAAAGCATTCTCTGTATATAAAAACTCATATATTTTCGGTTAAAAGTTTTCGATATTTGTAACAAATGTTTTTTCGAGACTTGATATAAAGTTTTCAAGCGATATTGTAATATAACATATACATTGTTTACATTTTAAACGGTATTTGAAAAAATAATAAAGCTGAAAATATTTCGTGAAAAGTAAAAGAAAATTTATGTAGCTTCTAGCAAGGATTAAATGAACATATTTTGAAACCGAAGCTCTTCCAAACACAAAGAAAAACCAACTTTAAAAATTGAATTATTTTTTTTTTCTTACGAAATAGTCAAGAGCAGTTCTGAATAAAAGAATAAATACCAAAGCTTTCTTTTCCTTTCTTTCAGACGATTTCTGTTCCTCCCGACGTTCGATTTTAGGTATTATTTTTATTTTTTAAAATGCCTTAGGATGAAATGGCCTCCAAAATAAACAGAGCTCTTGCAACTTTCAAAAAGCCTGGAGCTAACTATTATTAATGACACTCTTCCGTATTAAAATAACCCTGATGAATTTTTTAAGGAAGGGCATTAGCAAAGGGCATATCAATTTCAACCTACAATATCTAAGTAGGACTTACAAATACAAAAAAAAAAAAAAAAATGCACTATAACTTATGTGAAGTACCAAGTTTCAATTGTTTTAAAAAATATCAATTTCACACACGAAAAGGAACTGAATAGAATTTGCTTAGATTTTATTCAAATTGTAAGCAGATATTGCAGTGGCGATTATTTGCTTCTTTTAAAATATGTTTCATTGCTGAACAAAATTTATCATTTTAAACACATTTTGGATGAGTAAATTTTATGTGTAACAAAGCAATTTTTTGTTAAATTCCTTAGATAAATGCTATATTTTATATGATAATATATGTATTTGTAATGTTTGATGAAAATAAGATATTAGAATAAAATTTCTTTTAAGAAGAATTTCGGGATACTCTTATGTTAACGTAAAGTTTTGTTGAATGTTAATAATTTCGTTGTTTTTAAATTGAAAAAAAAGATCTTTTAAGTCGATTAGATATATTACAGATAATTTCAACACATAATTAAGCACATGCGCATTTTTTTCAAAACAGAAATTTTAAAACTTTGTTAAACGACTCAAAATGGAAATATTTACAAATTCCCCAAGTACGGCTGGGGGCCCAAAACTTTATTTAGCAGGGGAGCCCTATTGTTCTCCGTTACATCAATGCCGTAGTATATGTAATTGACTAATACTATTTAAGTAAAAAAGTGGTGCTGGAAGTGAGGAAGAAGAAAAGCAGAAAGAAAGGATAATTGAGAATTTCCTGTCTGTGTTATTGAAGTATTGCTAAGGTCACATAAAGAAAACATTCAGGAAACCGAATCCAAATCTCATTTTTCGAAGACTACTGTTTACAGATTGCAAGATAAATAACTATTATCATAAGTATTATTTGATAGAATTAGATTAAGTGGAACCAACCTAAATAATAACAGTAAATTTCAACATATAATTCAAATTCGTTCATAAAAGATTAAAACAATAATCACGTAAAACTACAAGAACAAAAATTAATATACAAACAAAAAAATATTTTAAATTATTTCTAAGGCAATGTCCCCAGCAAAAGATATCACTAGCACTTGAATAAAACTTTTCAGACGATATTCAAGAGAGAGATAGAGTGATCATTAAACCCCCAATTCATAAATTATGCCCCTTCATGCCGTCTCGTATTGAGATCGATATCCAACAAGTAGCGTCCTCTGAGTATCCCACTGTGCCTGCGATACAACCTCTTGATTAGTTTTTGATGCGAGGGCTTACGTAATGATGTTAATTTTTGATGATGAGGAAGAATATTCGTGATGCTGGCGGCTCCAAATTGTTACTCGTGTTTTGCGTGATGTGTGTCATTATTTGTCGAGAGAAGCATATTTAATGCTTCAGAGCACTCGTGTATTATTAAGCATAGGATCTAAGAGTGGTGTAAAAGTACAAAATGGTTTAAAATATTTATTAGTAAGCAGGTGGGTGTTTATCACGGTATGAATTTTTAATTTGTCATTCCTCTGAGAGGTATTACGGCCACCGCGGTAACCCAGTAGTCATGGTCATGAATTCAGCGTTGTTTCTATCCAATTGTGGGATTATGTCCTGATGCCACTAAAGACCCACCGTGTTGAAGGACTAATGCACTTTAAATACATCGAGGCTTAAAGTTCTCATGCTGATGTTGTGTTGAAGTTTGAAGAGCGGGATTCCAATTCATCATTTGACAAAGATACAAAATTACGAGGCCTATTATCTGTAGCACTCGTGTAGCTTCAAAGCGCGGCGTTAATAAACTATCAATGCTCTCATGACTTATCTATTACGATAAGCAAGGAAAGAGAGGGGGGGGGGGAAGGGGCTTGCTTTATCAAATGATATCTTTAAGTATGAAAATATTGTTAATAATTGTTTAAATTCAAATTTTTTTATAGAATAAATTGGACTTATAATCTCGATTTATTTAAAATGGACCTAATCTGAAATACACAACTTGACGTGAATGTGGAGACATATCATCCATTTTACATGACCATGATTTCAATTCACGAAGGTGAGCTCTCTAGTCGAGTTGTCATGGTTACGGACTCGTTGCCACAGTGTATTGAGCTTGAGCCACTGATGTACGTAGAATCTGTTGGGACTCAAAATCCTGATGTTGAGATGGTTTGAAAGCTTCGAGAGTAGGGTGCCAGCTCTGATGTCATTCTCGTAATTCAAGGTTCAAAATTAGTAAATCAGTTGCCAATAGCCTCCACATTGCTTTAGAGTGCGATATTAATAAAAAAAATAGCCAAGCTCATTGACGATAAATGGCGCTTATTTAGTTATTTAAAAGTCGTATAAATTTGTTTCTTGACTTAAATTTCACTCCATTGATTATGTAGCATAATCTTGGATAATTCACTAACGTTCTTCAGCTTTACCCTACAAGACATGACAAACTTTCGAAAAAAAATGAACATTGATCCCTTGTACTCATTAATTTTAATTTGTCTCCAGAATTTTTTGACTTTCCATGATTCATAATGGGAGACTGTATTTCTCTCTTTACATCATGAATAGCTTATAAGTTACAAAACATTTTTCAAATTCTCAGTTTCCATTCTAAAGATCTTTAAGGCGGATTCTTAGTACCTACGAGAGCGGTAAAAAAGGAAATTTTACACATTCAGTTTTTCTGTTGATTTTTATGTTTTTGCATTGCAATATTATCTATACATAAAAAGCTTACATAATTATTTAAACCACACTTTCCACACACAAAACCATTTCTGTATCGTGATAAATATATCACTTAAACTCTCTCATATATATATATATATGTTGATTCGCATATGAAATGTATTTTTAATACTTCACCATCCAGAACATTTGAATTTTTCCAGAACTATTTCCAAATTCCACCTTAGGCCACACTTGTAACATCTATTCAATATGAACCGACATATGTTCCGCCAGAAATAAATGCGAGAGGCTTTTCTTTCTTACGTCTAAGATATTTTACCAGAAAAGCTAGCGGTGAATTACCGCATTCCTTCGCGGCCTCCACCCCAGATCACTATTTATTATTCACATCTGCTTTTTCTGTCCCCCGGCTATACCCTGTTTATCGTCTATGCCGCATGTTGAACATGGGCATAAGAGTGATGATGTATGTAATAGGATATAGACTTCTTTTAGGTGTGCAATCGATAGACTTCGGAAACACACAGGGATGTTAGTTAGGAAAAATATATCAAGAAATAGAGGTTGATAATTACACTATTTTTATGCATAGTTTTATGGTTTAATGTGGCTTAAATGAGATGTTCTCTAATAATAAGCATTAATGATGCATAACAAAAATTAATTCAATCATTATGTTATTTGAATGGCAATGTTTTTGAGAAAAATGTAATTTAGAATGCATAATTTTAGCTTTAAAAGATGAAGAGATACATTTTTTTTTCGTAGAAATATATAAAAATAACTACGTTAAGTTTTATTTGATTTTTTATTAAGAGGGTACGGCACTTGAATTTTCAAAAAATTATCGATTTTCCCATTTTTATATCTTTTAAGAGTTCAAATATTTCTGTTTAAAATGATATATGATATGAGAAAATATGATAAGTAGAAGTATTTTTATTTATTTTTTTAAATGAAGCTACTCCTTGACGCGCATCAAATGAGCTCTGCTAAGAGCACCTGTGTTTCCCCTTGCATAGGTTTCTGATGAGCGCAAATCCGTTTGATGTTCAAGTGGAAAAAATTAGAGTGTGTTGGGCTTATCCCCCCAAAAGTGTATGGGTAGACGTCTTTTGGACCTTAAAAGAGAAAAAAAAGTTGAGTGATGGAAAAAGCCTATGAGGTCGTAACCGAGTCACCGACATTTTAATATTAAAAATTCCAAGATATTATGTTATGGCTATTAGAAGTAATATCAATGGTCTACACAGCAAAAAACTACTGTTCGGGATGTTTATTTTTATCTTCTGTCTTCAAATGAGATACCTCAGCATGGACTGTGTCCTGCGATTATAAATGCCTGATGCAAGACAGAAGCGTAATGTAATGAAAGGCACCATGGTCATAAACACATACACACGTGCTATATACCATAATGAATTAAATGAAGCCAATTCTTGGAGATCTAGGGGAACCTATGTTATTAAGAAAATGTTTACATGGAAAGACCCAGAATCTAAATGAGTCAGTTAATAACACTATATTGTCAGGATTCCAAGATCTACATGGAGTAAATATGGCTTTTGCACTGTTCAATATGAGTCATGAAGCAAAATTAATGATCTTAAAGGGTTGTGATATTGAATCAAGTTATAAATGTGTGTCATGCTTCAAAAAACTATATACACGTAGGATTCGTGCAGCCCAACAAAAGCATCTTGAAATCAAAAGAAAAAAAAAGAGTATTTTGTACGAGCAGAGAATAAAAAAAATCCTTCATAAGCTTCTGGAAAGTATTTAAAAAATAAAGGCTCAAGAAATTACGAATTTTCACTTTAAAACCAGTTTTCTCAAAATGTAATATTTTTCACCCCTTATGTAACTCCTTCTCAAAAACTACTGATGATATAATCCTCAAATTTTCAGAGAGCAGACTTTTAACATTTGCACACATTTTAATGGAAGAAGTTAGATATATCTAGCAAACATTTTTATAGATATGACTTTTTTAAACTAAATTTACGGAAAATTATCAAAAAATTCATTATTAATTTAATTTTCGGCAAAAAGACAAAACCCTTCGTTAAAGTGTTATTGATAGTACCCATAGCCTACTGTAAAAATTTATTCATGAGAAGTATGTAGTTTCTGAGAAAAAGATACATAAACTTACGCAATTTAACATGGGCACCTATGGACATGCCGGACCCCCTTAACGCCGCACTCTAAAGCAACACAAGGACTACTGGCAACGAATCTCGTAAGTTGGAGCCAGGGTCAAGTGACGAAAGCTTCTGAGCTGGCATCCCCCATCTAAGAATGATCACACTAAACCTCTGGAGGACTTTGATCCACATCACATAAAAGAGCACCCGTTCCTCTGCAAATCAGACCATTACTGGGACCAAGACTTCAACACCCGAATCCGAGGGTATGAATTCTTGACCATTACCATTTGGATACCTCAGCCAATTCTATAAAGCATGCTTTCAAGCATATATTGTACGTCTAATAGTTTAAAAATGGAAATAATTATTTATAGCGCCCCATATAATCCCCGCAACGCCAATGGGCATCTTTCGGAACATAGTTTTACTAACTCAGAAACCTTCACGGATATGTGTCCAACCACTCCCCAAAGTTTCATCGTAATCGGATGAACAGTTTAAGAAGGCATAACAGACACACAAATAAACATTCATTTGTAAACGTCGCAGGGCAAAATGTGTTGAGAAGAAAGAGGGAAGCTAAAGGTCAGGTAGAAAGCGAAAACATAGTTCTAGAAATGCTGACTCGTTTTATCGAAAACAAACTTTTGCAAATGCTGACTTGTCCATTTCATTATTTCACTAAAACAGTTCGGAGATTTAATTAATTCATTTTCATAAAGACATCAAAGAGAGACGTTATTTTAACATCGTGCGTGAATTGATCATCTCCTTTAGGGATTTGGCAAAACCTCTAATTTCATCGTTTCCCTGCGACATATATATTTTTGGTGCTTCATTGGTAAATAAAGGAAGGATCGTTGCTTTTTCTTTAACTATAATAAAAATTTTGACATCTCTATTTATAGGTTTCCAATGAGATAAGTTAGACTTGTTGGTGTAGTAACGATGTGCATGGTGTCGACGAGTTGGGGGTTGGAACCTTGAATGAGGTCTATATTATGAAACTACAATATATTTATTATATTTCCATGAAATCATTATTCTGATAATCATGAAAGTTGCTACACAGGCGTAGTTACCGTCGTATCAGGCATATCAACGATACCGGGTCCCTAGCTACAGATTCCCTAATATGTGTAAGCAAGAAGCCGTAAAGTGTTATTAACAAAATTCTCTTGGTCTTAAAACGCTCCCCAAATGAAGAAAAAAAAGCAGGCTCATCCTCCGTTATGCGTGGCACCTGCTCGAGAATGCATGAAGACAGACGCTTGACGATTATGAATTATTTTTTGGAATTTCTACATATTCTAAGATATAAAAATGAGGTTATTTTACATAATGCTATATAAAATGATGTCACAGGCAACTTTATTTATAGAAAAACTATTTGGATGGTATGATAAATACTCAAAAACAAAGTAATTATATAGAAAAGGGTTTAAAAAATGCAAGGAATGAAATATTATATATTTTGACTATATAACTTTCATAATGTATTTCTTTTTGTTAAAAAACTAATCTAAATTAAATAAACCCCTTATGTATATTTATATATATCACGGCAAAAATAATTAGGTGCCACATGATTATTTTTAATTATTTATACCCATACAATTTGCTTGTTTAATGAAACTTAGCATCATTTAAACATTTTTTTTTCAGTTTTTAAACAACATTTAGTTTCGTGTAAAATTCAAATCAAGCATTTCATAAAGGTTAAAAAACTTAGTTGCTTAAACCAAAACTAAATAAATAAAATTATTTTTGTTTTACATAAAAAAAAATCCTAACTATTTGAGCTATGACCATAATTAACTTCTTACTTCTTCACCTATTTAAGTTGGCAGCCAATTACATTATTCTTTGTTCCTTTTTTTTCAATCTTCAGTGTGTAAGAAAGCTTCGCCAACAATTCGTCGAATGCCACTAGGCGAATTCCTTTGTTTTTTGCCTACAGGGTTGTGTGGTACTTTTAATTCTCTTGCCCACCACTGGAAAGACTAAGCCAATTTCCTATTTTTTAAATAAAAAAAACTGAGCTAGCAATATTTAGAACCCTGAAAACCTAGAATGTAAGCGTTATAGCATAAATAACTTAATTATTTTTTATATTCTAATTTCTTTTCCATAAATTAATTAGTAAAAATTCTCAATAATTTTTTTTTCATTCATCCTATTCCTGTTAAAAAAAGAGCTTTCACATTTTTTATATATGAATGTTACTGATAAAATAAAATCTAATTATGATTAAAAGAAATGTGAGTAGTTTTTCTTTCTTATATTTATTAATTTGTTATTATTCTTTACGAATAATAACAAATACGAATAATAATAAATTTAGATATAGCATAACGTCATATGTTTAATTGACCTTATTTCATTTCAAAATTTTTCTCATATTTACTCAATTTACTAGTTAGTTTCAGTTTGTGTGTGTAATAGTTTATATTTCTTTATTTTTTATTCCTATAATATAACTATTCTCCATTTACCATACATTTATTTATTATGTAACTAGTATGCAAAAGAAGAGTATTTAATTTATGATTTTCTCTATACCTTGAGACGAAGCCAGATGTTTTTGAATCAGAAACAACGCAAAAGGATGTCTCATATAGAGATTGATTCCTTATGTTAGCGGAGAAAAATAATTTTTACCCACCGAAAATTCACATTTGGTCGCAGCTGGTATTTAGCTTTGGTCTGTGGCAACGATATTTAGACTTTATTTGTTTATATTATTATTTTTCAAATATAACTATACATTCTATCTATGGATTTCATTACGTTAAATTTTGTTAACACTGGTCCTTCGAAATGGGTACACTTTAAATAATTTCCAAATAAGAGGTTATTAGGACTAAAAATATTCGAAAGCAAACGCTTGAACCGAGAAGAACAAAATTTTTTATTTTCATGGAATATATATCAAATTCATCGTCTCATAACTTTCAACAGAGCAAAACAGTTTTCAACATAAAGATAAATATCATTTGTGGATGTCACTTAATATTTCTGAATAATTACAGAATCACTAGGAAAACTGAGAACGAATATAAACTTGAAAATACGGAATGCCATTTAGGCTTCATAATCAGAACATTATTTTTGAAGTTCTTTTTTTTACAATATTTGTTAAACTAGTTTACAAAATGAGTGTTTCAGAGTGAAATGATATAGCATAAAAGTGGAGATTTGGAAAATATTTAAAATGATACCGCAGTGATATAGAAAAATATCGTCGTTGAAAATAATAATGATATAAAATTTATCTTTTTTGTATCTCATATTTAAACGAATACCATACTCTCATTCCAGACAAGTAGCATTTTATGTTTCCATGACGATCTGAAAAGCTCTCTTCATTTCCATCTCAGTTGTATATTTTAAATAATATTCAACTCCGTTTAATAGTTTCCTTTGAAACAATGTAAATTGCATCGATGCCGAATAATCCACTCTGGCTACTCAGAATCTTTACCAAGGAAATATTCATTTTGTTGACAACTCTCACCATATTTGTAAGGCTACATCAAAAATTATTAAAATTATGTTATGAAATTTATTTGAATTAAGTATTGAGGGATACAAACGTTCATGCCCTTGTGCAAGTTTTATATAAATTAAATTTAACTTACCGTAAAAGCCTGCGTATAACGCTCATCTATATTTTCAGGCTGCGTTATTTTTAGTTTTAGGTACATTATTTACTTGAATATAAGCCGCACTTTTCTTCCCTATATTAATGCTACTGAAAATCGGGTGCGGCTTAGAATCGAAAAAAAAGTTTATTCGATGTGGCAATTAAAGGAATTACAGGTTCATGTATGTTATTTAAAAGTTTATAATACTGGTAAAATAACTAATTATTCACTTCTTATTAGTTCTTATTTTAAATATATTTTAATTTCATAAAATTGGATATCAATAAACCCTTTTACACACTATTTTTCACTTTTCATAAAAGCTTGTTGAGAATTTGAGGTGTGACTTAGAATCGATGGCGGCTTAGATTCGAATAAATACGGTATATTTTCGCCGCACCTCTTCTTTTACGAAAAACCTAAAATGTGTAGTGTGCAATGCTCTTAAGTTTTGAAGTTACGAGGTATTACTTCTGGCTATTGAAAAAATATATTATACTTCTAGAAGTACAACCCCTTTTAAGTTCATAAAGTATGCCATTTTTTTTTAATAGAACAGTATTTTGATTCATATAGAAGTCTTAATATTTTTAATGCTCATCTCTTTTTTTTTTTATTATTTTTTAAGGTATCATTTTTACACCCGGAGTATAGCTCGCATCCTTAAATTTTAATCTCATTTTCATTAAGGTCAAATTCCCAACTGTTACATAGTGTTGCAATAAACTTTGAAAGATGACCCAGTAAACAACTTCCAAGTGTTGAAAACCCCTCCCAACTACATATAGCAAGGGGTGTTTATAGTGGTGTTGGGCACATTCTGCTTAGAATTGTCGAAGTGGTGTAGAATTGTTATCAGTGCAATGAGTCTCGCTTCAAACTGAATTCGATGACTAGCAAAGACGTATCTGGAGACGGCCCAGACAGCAGGACACTCACATTACTTAGTTCGTCTCACAGCCCTATAATAACAAATTATCGTATGGGATAGAAGTTCATTTGACTCCTGGACCAATTTGGTTGTGATTCATAACATCTTACAGCTTGACGGTAAGTAGTAGATATTCCAGACATCGCAGTGTTGCCTTTCCTTTCAAGGGTCCCTGAACTAGCAATTAAACAGGATAAGGCTCATTCTCACACAGCACACACTGCCTTTCTATTATTAATCAGCGTACTTCTTTTATATTTTCTTGGAAGGTGTGGCAGCTAGACTGCCAAATAGATCCCGTTTGGCAGGGATGGGCATTAAGTCGATCGTGGCCGACCAGTTGACTGCCAAGACATTTTGGGGATGACAGCCTGAAGATTAGCGGTAGATAAATATATACCGAAATATTCAAGTTTGGCTGAAAATATTCAGACAAGATCTTCTACGGACTATAACTATGAGAACTAACTTAAGGTGAAAATGTTTTATTTTAACGCATTTTGAACTGTTTTGTAACAAATGCATCATTTGATATTATTATATTCGTTGGTATCATTATTATGTTTTTATCTTGCTTTTGCTTGTCTTAAAAGTGTAAATTTCTTTTATTGTTGTTATATAGGTAGGTTTTATTTCGTATTTATTATTAAGTAAAAATAAATATTATACACACCTTTTTCTTAGCTCACCACTCCTACGCCACTGGGTAGACCACAACACCTTGAAAAAAATTAGAAGTAGCCCCTTACCCTTGAAAAGGTTTACCCACACCTGCCGTTTCGGACCTGATGAGCAGACGCCTCCAATCATCCCGATCGAAATCCCCCACTCGAACATAGAAAGTGTGTGGAAAGCAATCATTCAAGAAGACATCCGCCATTTCTATGAGTCAGTGCTTGCATCAAGGCAAAAGTTGGGTGATACATATGTTTGGTTTTTTTTTTTTTTTTGCTTTTGTATGTGTGTGTAGTTGTGTTTCCTTAATAAATTCCTATGATATTGTTACCATTTTCTTTTCAATACATGTACACATCGCATTCCCCAATTTCCGCCCCCTTCCTTTCTGAGTTTATTTCTATTTCTGTCAGACACACATGCATTTTACGCACATACATGTCCTTAAAATTTGGTAGCATTCAGTTAATGCATACATTTTGCTTTTAACTTGCAATGCCAAAATTTCGTTTCACATTAGAGTTACGGAGATGAAATGAGGAGTACATTACCAGAAACACTATACTGGATTCAGAAAGAAGTTATTAGTAAATATGAGCTATTTTATAAGTATTTGAGGAAATATGCTATGATGAAAGACATCGAGTTTATATAATACGTATTCAAAATATTTACTTATGGTTAAACGATGCTATGCATATCATCTAAGAAGAAATTAACTTTAATGCAGCTTCTTAATAAGATAAAACATATGCGACACATTACAACGCGACACTCTACAGAAAGATAAAATCTGTATGGAATAACAATATAGTGCTGCCAAATGACAACAAAGATATAAACAATGTGTGATATGGTCGTTCTATGGCGACCATATCTTTGATTGTCAGCGTGAATTAGAGGTGTGGGATTCTCGAAATGAATCGACATTTTAAAATTCTCAAAATATGACTTTATTAAGAATATAACTTAAATTTCTAATAAATTAGATAAACTTATATTAAGTGAGAATAAACCAAACACACAGCTGTAGTTAAACCTGATCGCGTAACTTGGATCACTTATCTAAATAATTATATTATCCGCCTACTTCCAATTCTGATAATATTACAAGTCCTAATATCAAATAATCAGTCCTACTTTGATTCAAGCTAAGGTTCAATCACTGTTCAGAGACTTTTAGGCGCGCGTGCAATAGTATGCACCTTGTAGTAATGGCTAGAAATCTTGGTAATCTTTTGGTAGGACGTTAATTCACACTTCTATCTCTTCTAAACATAACTTTCCCTAAATTGCCATTCTGCTTACTGAAACTTCTGTTCTTTTAAAAGCTATCTTATTTGC
>BMAV01013554.1:120997-210513 GCA_019973955.1 Trichonephila inaurata madagascariensis | reverse complement strand
AATCACAACACAGGAATCAATAAAAAATCGAAACTAAATGAATCCTATAACATAAAAATCCCATTTCAGAATATCAATGGCCAATACAGAAGACAAAATTTAAACGTTTTCAAACAAAATTAAAAAAATTTATAAAATATTCAAGTGAAACCTCGGACTTAGGACCGATAAGTGGGGTTAAATATATATATATATATATAATGCGCACCTCTTCTTTTACGAAAAAACCTAAAATATGTAGTGTGCACTGCTCTTAAGTTTGGAAGTTACGAGGTATTACTTCAGGCTATTGAAAAAATATAGTATACTTCTAGAAGTACAACCCTCTTTAAGTTCATAAAGTATGCCACATTTTTTTTTTAATAGAACAGTATTTTGATTCATATAGAAGTCTTAATATTTTTAATGCTCATCTCTTTTTTTTTATTATTTTTAAAGCTATCATTTTTACACCCGGCGTATAACTCGCATCCTTAAATTCGAATCTTATTTTCATTAAGGTAAAATTGCCAACTGTTACATAGTGTTGCAATAAACTTTGAAAGATTTAATCAGTTCGCTTCACTTCATGTAACCACAAGTATATTAATATATATATATATTATTAAATATTCTTAAATATACTCATAAATATCTTATATACTATTAGTTTAATTAGGATATGATATCAATACTGGCTCGGAGTTTGAACTCCTTATTTAATATAAGATTAAGATAAATAAAAATCTTAAAAGTATTCTTTGAGAAAAATAAAAATTTATATTCTAGTGTAAAAACACATCTATAATTTAATTGATCCTACGTATCCTTTCATTTACTAAAAATTCTTTGATAAAAACTATATTTTTTAATGATAGCTGTATTAAATCTTTCTTTGGTTCATCTATTTTACTTTTAATCTATGTCTAGCATAGCACCTTAATAAAGAATTTTAGATAATCACTGATATTTCTATAACATTGTTTTGCAAAAATTTTGTCCAGAGGTGTTCGTATTATTTTTCTAAATAAGAAAAAAAACTTTTACTTTTCCACTCAATAGACAAGATATACAGGATATCTCCAAAATAGCGCCACTCTGCACAGCCAGATTCCTCATTGGGAATACATAAAAATGCCCAAGGATCTGTACCTGTGCAATTCGTAGTTTTCGAGAAAAATACGAAAAACAATGTATGCTGTCGCAGCCGATGCAGGAAGAAAATGCAGTATTGGAAACATCATCAACAATATTTTCAAAAATTTAAAAAGGTAAATTTGGAAGGAATCCACTGTGCTTATCGAGGCAGGCTTGAGCGCACCGTAGAACGAATAAGACATCGTATATAAGTCGTTTAAACTCACTACAAGCAGCAGGCAGATGATCAATTGAGTCCGTTTCTGTAGTTACTACGTCTTGACCACCAATCCTTGAGCATCAATCCTTCACATCATGGTAAAAAGTCCAGCTGTGTGAGATCTGATGATCATGATGCCCATATAACCCCACACATCTGCTCAATTCATAGGCCAGAGTGCACCATATTAGCCAATCACGTGAAAGAACACATCACAGAAATGCACCGGAGCCCCATCATGAACCATCATGCATCATCATTGACTGTATTTTTCTGGTAAGCTATGGGTCGTACAGGTGTAGTTATTCGGGTATTTTTCATGTACTACAACGAGGAATTTGGCTGCGCAATGTTTGGGCGCAATTTATGCTACACACTGTATTGCGTTATCTATATATATATAATGGATGTTTGTATATATGAAATCGCATCACTCCAACACCGTTCAACCGATCACTATGAAAATTGGCATGTATATGTATAATTCTGTGGCAAATGTTTTTGTGTTGTCCTCTTTGTTGCAGATCTCCACCAAGTGGTGCTACAGCATATCAACTTCTGCACCGTTCAATCAATCGCCAAGTTGCTAACATGTGGTCACCAAAAATCATGCCAACTTCGCTCTATCACCAACAATTCGCTAGATTTCCATTGAATTACCATTATAATGTAAGGAACGGCGTTGTTTGCAAATATTACAACTTTAACATAAAATAAATAAAATAGAAAGTAATACAAACGTATACGTATAATACATATTACACATCCAGATATAAATTATTTACATTATTTTAAGCATTCATTACACACAAAATTTGTTACAACATGTTAATTTGCTGAGTAGAGATCAGCTCAGAAAGGTGTTTTCAAAAATCGACCCGCAAGGATGTTATCGTGGTATTATAAATAAAAAAAAACCCTTTTATCAGCTATTAGACGTACAGACTTAAAATTAAACAAATATGGTTTTTTTGTTCAGCTGAGATAAGCAAAAAGTTTTTTTTTTTTTTTTTAAATTTCAATTAACGTAAAAGTAACTTATTAAAAACTTCTTTATCCTTCAATCTGTATTGTTTAATTTTTTAATTCACCCGTGTGAAGAACGGGTATACCAGCTAGTATGGAGTATACACGAGGGTTTATAATTGAAATTAACCAACATCCATCAAATAATTAAATATACAGTATCAATATAATTATCACGATAGAATTTTAACAAATGATAGCTTTAGAAAACATCATAGATGATAGGAAATTAAGTATTCGCTTAAAAACACTTTTAACAACCCCCCGCATATTTATTAATTATTTATGCAAAATGAAATACTTCTAGAATGTGTAACACAAGAGAAGTAAGTACAGCTAAAGCAAAATTTCGTACTAATATGTTTTTGCAATTTCCATCAAAGGAATTTCTAAACAAATGATAACTTAATTTTTAAACACACACACACATACACAAATATTAAACCGTATTTTTATTTACATACAACAAATGAATTCAAATAATTTTTGCCTGGCTGAATATAAATGTTTTTGAAAAACAAATCTGAAATGTGGGAAATGATGGAATAATTAGATTCAAATTCTCAACAGGAAAAATAAATTGAAGTGTGTTCAGAATTAAGAATAAATGTTCATATGATCAAAATTGAATCTTTATGTACTTTTCATCACATCAGAGCTATTATAAAACGTTGCACGTTTTAATATTCATGAATATTCATTTAAATGCAAATTCAAAAATATTTTTTATTACAAATGGCACAAAACAGAAATGGTGCTTTAAGCTTATTTTGTTATTTTCAGAATTTATAAATAATAGCATTCAAAAACATTTATTTATTTTTAAAATTAAGTATCCAGAAAGTGCATTTTAAGGAGTTTTATTTCTTTCATGCTAGAACATTTTTAATTAGATAAAAGAGAAAGGTGAAACTGTGATTTAAAATAATAATATGCATATCTTCTTAATTAAGCCTGGTCAACGAGAAATAATAACATTGCCCTCAGATATAAATAAAACAACAAATTTTCCTCGTATTTTAAAAAGTTAAAATTAAAAAAAAACACACAATAACAAAAGAAGAAATTTTTAATTATTTGTTAAAATATATTCATTTAAAGGATGAGTTTATTAATCATGATTTTTAATCATGATTAATAAACATGATATCATGATTAATTAATCATGATTAAATAATCATGATTAATTTTTAATTAATCTTTTTTTTAAAAAAAAAAGATTGTTATAATGTACATTTTTTTCCTTCGGCAATTATGTGTGTGTGATAGATAATTTTTCATATATAATTCATGAAATTCGTGTTAAAATACATTTTGATGGATGGAAGTTATAAAAAGCGCCATACGTTTTAGAAATAAATTTTTATATTTTTAAAATATAAGTTTTCTTGTACATATAAATATCATTAAAAATTATTTTATAATCTATGATTATTAAAAATTTAAAAAATTGAATAATTCATTAAATTAATTCATCTCTTTTTATAAAAGACGGTAAAGCATTTTTAGTTTGAAAGTGAAGTCGAAAGAAAAATCCCGGTAAAATTTATCTTTAATTATATTCTTTCTTTAATTTTAATCGATTCCTTTCTTCAGTTTCAGCTTACATAAACTTTTAATGCAGAACTGCAGTTGTATGCGAAAAAATATTCGATTAAAGGTTAATATATAAAACCTACTTGCATAAACAGAAGGAATTTTTTTTTTATTTTTTTTTATTCTTTGAAAATTTACTCCTTGTTTGTATATATATATATACATGACTTCTTCAGTGGAATGTTTCTGGAATTGAATTTCGACATATATTTAAGAGTTTTAAAAATAGCAAATGTTATGAAGTATCTTGCAAAAAAAAAATTCTTTTGATTAATTAGATATGCAAATAAATTAGTTTTTTAAAAAATTACCTGGATTTTTTAAAACCTGTTTATTTAGAAAAAATATGCTAATCTGTTACAGATAAACGAAGCTTTACTGTGATCATTTTAATAGTCTTTGGAAATATGTCGTATTTTTCACTCTTTTGTAAAATTTCCAGAGTAACTATTTTTATAAATGTTTAGAAATCTTAATAAACTGCAATAGAACTGTTAAAACTGTTCATGAGAGAGTCTAAATATCTTTGGAAATAATAACAACGAAAAATATATAGTGGGCCACAAAAGCGTTTGTTCACTTGCAATTTTCTACAAAATTTAATATTTCGACTAATAAAAATTTATATATTGGAATTGGAATTTTTTAATATCTGTAATTTTTCTTTTTGTAATAACGCAATCAATTTTTAAACATACCGTATAACTTATTTTAGAAAAATAATAATAAAAAAAATTACTAAAAAATTACGCCACAAGTCTTTGGATAATTAACTTTAAATATTTTAATTATTTTTTCTTCATTTAGTACTTATTAGAATATAATTTAGCGTCCGCAACACCTTTTAAACGTCTTGATATAGATTTCAGCAGTTTTTCGTTACTTAAGCATCGATGTTTCTTTTTCTTCCGTGATAATTGTTTTTACTTCACATTTTGTTTTTATATGTCATGTTTTATTACTTTAAATTCAAATCCTCACCAAATATGTTCTATTGGGCTTAAATCAGGTGATTTAGGAGGTCTTTTGGAATTTGGGATAGTTATAGGGACATCAGCGGCGTACGTTGAGATCACTAAGTTTGTGGTCATTATATTGTTAAAATATGAAATAGGCTCCAATACCCAAATTTTGGGAGGTTAATTTCAAATTGTTCTTTAAAATATTCAAGCAAAGCTCATGATTCTAAATGTCATAAAAAAGTACCAAATTACCAAATCCTGAAAAATAAGTGAATTTACACCCTTACACAAGAGCACTTCCACCTGCATGTTTCACTGTTCCAACTAAATTCTTGGGGATTCCTCATTTTTTCTTAAAACTATTATGCCCCATCGGAACTAAAACTGTTAATTTTGTTATCATCCCAACCAATGTGCTGTCAATGTTGAATTTTTTGAAAGTTAATGGGGGTGTAAATCAGCTTCAGGATTAGGTAATTTCGTATTTTGTGATGGTATTTAGAATCATGTGCTTTGTTTAGTTATTTTAAAGAACAACTTGGAAATTACCTGCCCAAAATTTGGCTATTGGAGCCGATTTCATTTTTTAACAAGATAATGACCCCAGAACACACTAGTGTTTCTATAAATGTCCACAAATTCTGAAACACTTCTTAAATCACCTGATTCAAGCCCAGAAGAGCATATTTGGCGAGAATTTGAATTTAAAGCAAGAAAACAAGACATATATAAAAACAAAACGTAAAGTAAAAACAATAAGGACCATCAATGCAGAAATTACAAACTGATGGAATCTATACTAAGACCTTTAAAAGTTATGAACACTAAAAATATCCTAATAAGTACTAAATTAAAAAAGAAATACAATATTTAAAGCTATATTGACATTTTTTGCATGTACAAAGCCTTTTGTAACGTAAGTTTTTAGTAGTTTTTTGATTATTAATTTTTTAAAATAATAATTATACTCTATGTTTTAAAAATTGATTATGTTGTTCTATTAAAAGCAAATTGTAGATATCATTATTTTTTATTTGTCGAAAACATTAAATTTTATAGAAAATTGTAAATGTACGAATATACCTCTGTGGCTCACTGGAAATATATCCAGCAGTACACTCATCTGAAATCAAACAATAATTGATAAATATTTTGAAATGAAGTTTTAATTTAAATGCATATAACTTAAAAATACCATTCTTTTGAATGTTTAAAAGTGAAGAGCCGAAACATATACTTGACACAATAAGCTCCATTTTCTGTAGTGATTTAAATCCACCGAGAACAATAATGCTTTTACAAACAAGTTAAACCTCTCTTCCTCTCTTATTTTGAGAATCTGCGTTACTTCACACATTCCATCTCATCAACGTTCTTAGCTGTAATTAAAACTCATTTATTTTTCCGTTGGAAGTGGAAAACATTTACGTTAGAAATATGAAGCTCTCGAAATTAAGCCAGAAAATGCATTATTTTCTTAATTGAAACATTAATTCTAAGAAATAACACCATTGCGCAAAAATTCGAGACGAAGTTTTGAAAAACGATGATAGCATTATGGATGTTGATAATGTTTAATTTTAACAAAAGCAACAAAAAATATTTTTGAATTACGTATTTGAAAATTTTCGACATTTATGTGCATGCGTTACAAGAGCTCTGACAATACTAAAACAAGCGTGAAGTTATATAATTTTCGATAGGTTATTTCTAGCAAAAAAAAATGACTGAAATGTTTATATTAAATATTTTTTTTCAAGCAATTCGATCAAATATGATTTCACGAACTTGGAAGTTTGACATGAAAATTGTTTCATTTATATTATTTAACTAATTATATATTTTTTAAAAGAATTCTTACCTATGCTTTTTTGCCATTTTACTGCAATACTATTTAGAAGAATAAATATTTTTCCATTTATATTATTTTATTTTGAAATTTTTTATAATATTATTGCCAAACGATTCTTTTTAATCTGTCTAATATTATCATTAATATAAATATAATGAGTCAAAATAATAATTATAATCACATAATTATATTATAAGAATAATTACACACAGAAAAAGGGCATGAAATACTTTTTCTAATTATTACTTAAATACTTAACTCTTTTTAGAGTAAGAGAGCTTGATTTAAGATAATTTTTAATATAATTTTTTTAAAAAAATTCAAATCAGGTCTCACTAACGTATCGATAAAAAATATCGTCTGCACATATCAAATAACTTGATTCTTTACAGTTATTAAAATATGTATTTGGAAATAAAAGTTTTTATCTATTCTTTACTGTTTTTTAAGAATTAATAGATCCAATTATAAGTTTAAAATGGAATTTGAGTCTTTCGATTATATTTATTATTTTATTAGGGTAATCGCAAAGCCTATACGAAAAAGAGAGAGAAAGGTAAATAATTTTCAAGAATTCATTAAAGCAATTTATTTTTATTGGAAGAATATAAGAGACATTTATGTGCATCTGCATTTTCTTAAGAATTTTGCATTTTTAATTCGAATTCTCATTTTGAAAGTATTGAAATTAAATTAGTTTTTTCTTTAACTGGAACAATAAGAATGACTATAACTGCCAATTTAAAATGACATAACTATACATTCATAAGTATAATGACTCATTCTTCATTCAAGTGCTATTTCTTATATAATAACCTTTTTTTAAAAGAAAAATTATCTAGATTATTGAAATTCTTAGACGTTTTAAAATATCGTATATCCTTTGCGTAATTATTGTTTTGAAATTATTTAGTCATAGTGTATCACACATGCCTTATAAAATTATTAAATATTAAAACTGTATATATATAAAACTATTGTATGTAAGCAGAAATGTTTGATTATAATTATACTGAGATATTTCGGATTTTTTTAATTATTTTATTGGTATTATTTGTGTAATCACACACATTTAAATATGTATATGCTTTATAATATCTATAATAATTTCAATTTAATTATTAAAAGTTTGTGAGACAAATTCAAATAAAAATTAATTTGTAATTTTTAAAAATAACTATTTAAATAACATTTACATATCACAAACGTAAAATAAAAGTATTTTGCATAATATATCCTAGTGAAATTTCTCTTTATCGTGTTAAGGAAAAATGAGTTGATTCTGAAATCATATCTTCGGTGAAAATAAACAACATTTTCTCATTTCGGTGAAGTGGAAAATATTTCGGAAGATAAGAACTGAATTTAGGAATTTTAAATACGAAATAGACAACTCCATTACACAGAAATAGAAGATTTATTTACGATAAAAATTCGAATTGCTTTCGGTATTTGTTTCTTATTCTTTCTTTCTTTCTTCAAATATTTCGAATTACATGATTTGAGTTTTCTAAATGGTCTGCATTTTTTCCTACAAGGAATAAAACATTTAAAATAAAGGAGATTCTCTATCTTTCAAGTGAGTTGAGTATTTATGAATTATCTGTCTCATATCTTTCTCTATCTCCTTAACCCCTCGAAACCCCCTTTGGGTTCGATATTAACAGAACCAATTCTCGTTGAATTCCGATCCATAAAAGAAATATGAGAACCAAATTTCAAGTCTGTAATTCTAATAGTTATATTTATCTGTAATGTCCTTTAATCCCTCGCAACCCCCCTTAGAAGTCAATTTTCACAAAACCTGTTTTGGTATGGATCTCTATTCCATGAAAGTAACATGTCTACCATATTTCAAGCATGTAGATCTAATAGTTCCAATACGGTAATTTTTTTCTTTAACTCCTCTGAAGGCATCGCAAAACCCCTTGGGTTTAAATTTTTACGAAACCCGTTTTGTAGAGGATATCTACTCTATGAAAATAACTTACCAACCAAATTTCAAGTATGAAACTCTAATAGTTTAAAAACGGGAAGATTTATCTATAACACCCATTTAACCCCTCGTAACTCACTTTGTTGGTCTTTTTTTAAAAACGGTTTTCTCTAATCTATGAAAGAAACATGTCTGCCAAGTTTCAAATCTGTAGGTCTAATAGTTAAAAAATGGAAGTGTTAATGTCTAACGTCACTTGACCCCCTCGCAACCCACTGAGAGTTCGATTTTCGCAAAACCTTTTATTAGAAGATCTCTACTACATGAAAAGAACACGCCTACCAAATTTCAAGTCTGTAGGTCTAATAGTTCCTAAGATATCGTGATGAGTGAGTGTGAGTCGCTTTTATCCTTTACAAAAGATGGATATAGACAAGAATGACGATAATTTGATTGGAGGTCATTGTCTATTTCTAAGAAATGAAATTAAAATACCATTCATTACGTTTAAGGATCTCTATAATGAACTGAATGCTTGAATTTTCAGTAATAAAAATAGCTCTTAAATTTGTGGAAGATAAGTAGATGCAATCATTAAGGATGTTTTATATATATTTTTTGAGATTGATTTCTATTTTATGTGTTCAGAAAAAAAGTTATTCTTCATTTTAATAAATTAAACCAAATTTGCTATTACTACCATTATACATAAATGGGAAGAAAAATGAAAAAAAAAAAGATTTCACATTTAATATGATATTTAAAATTTCCTCCATAAAAAGTTTTATTATTTTTTTTATATCTAACAATGCGATGTGGTTCATGTTGATACATAATCGATAAACATACACCAGAGGAAATAAACACGATCTTGCTTAAGAAAGAACATAATAAAATCGATCTAGTAGAAAAACGTTATGCAAAATGAAACAGTAAAAAGGGCCTGTTCGGAAATGGAGTTTGTAAAAAAGGTATAGAAGGATACTTTTTTTAAAAAAAAATATTTAGTGTCAGTGAAATTAAGATAAGTACATAATATTGTGTAAAAATATCACAAATAAAAAATTATATAAATCCAATTTTTTGGCAAAAGGTGAAAAAAGTAACATATTTTCAAAACATTTTTTTATGAAAAATGCTTCTATAATAATATTTTACCTATATACGTATATAGCCTCTTACAGAGCATGAACTAGGAGTTTTGAAATACATAATTTAGAAGTACATTTATTCATATTTTAACATATAAAAATGCAGAAATTTTAACAAAAAACACCTGCTATTATTTCAATTAAACGTAACTTTAAAAATAATGTTTATTTAAAAAATTCCTGCTTAATCTCTATACAGAAATCCTAACTATATATAGGTAGAATATTATTATTAGAGAAGCATTTTCTATAAAAGGGGAATGTTTTGAAGCTGTCATTCTTTCTTCGTTTTTTGGCAAAGCATTGCTTTTAAATATATTTTTTTGTAATGATAGTCTTTAAACACTTTTATATGCATATTCTAATTCTAACTAACATTAAATATCAAAAAATTATTCATTTATACGCTTTTTCAAAACCACAGTTCTGTATAGTCTCCTTCACCTTTTAAATATACTTTTTTAAAATAATCTTCGTTCTACGACTTCGTTCGGAACCGTGATTTTGCAAAAGCGTATAAATGCATAGCATTTCTGATACTTAGTGTCACTTAGATTAGAAAATGTATACAAAATTGTTTTAAGAATAGTATTACAATAAAAAATGATTTAAGTAAAACATTTAAACAAAAAGTGAACATAGAATGACCCGTTTTCAAAATATTCTCCTTTTGCGTAAAATGCTTCTATTATAATAACATTTTGCCTGTATATCGCTCAGACCTCTGTACAGAGGCCCAACAAGAATTTTTGAAATATATAACTTAAAAGTGGGTTTATCCATGTTTTACGACAACAGAGGGGAGAAATTTTAAGAAAAAAAAACACTGATAATTAATTCAATGGGTTGTAATCCTGAAAATAGTGTGAATTTTTCAAAAATCATAGTTGCGCCTCTGTACAGAGGTGTGAGCTATATACAGGCAAAATAGTATTATAATAGAAGCATTTTTCACAAAAGGAGAACCTTTTGAAAAAAGGTTATTCTAAGTTAATTTTTTGCCGAAATATTGTATTTAAATAATGTTTTTTTGTCAAAATGTCCTTCAAACAATTTGATACATGTATTCTAATCTAAGTGACACTAAATATGAAAATTATCCATCAATGCAATTTTTTAAATTCTTGGTTCCGAACGTAGCCGGATACCTTAAGTGTAATATAGCTTTATGTAGGATACAATGTAGAGTAAAAGTTATTTTCGTCTTCGAAAAAAGACATCGTGATAAATTATATATAAAATTCGAGATTTCCATTCGACAAGAGAGAAAAATTTTTTAAATTTCTTTTAAAAATTATAGTAACATTGTAAATTTTTTGCGTGGCTTACTTTTGCAATATTTTGTGGAGAAAAGTACAAATTCCAAACAACAATGAAATAAAACTTTAAATATTCTAACTACCAGAGAATAAAACTAATAATAAAATTATTTTTAAAAAAAGTATTTTATGTTTAATATGGTATTAAAAAGAGAGATTCCTACCAAAAATGATGGCCAAAATTGTGTTTCATAGAAAAGTAAAATTCTTGTATGGATTTAAAACTTCGAAAAAAGTATTCGTCGAAAGGTATCGCCACTACTGATGAAATGAAAAAAAGAAAATGTTCAGAGCCGTGAACAAAACCTAGCGAAAAAGATTTTTACTACTTTCTTCCGCTAAATGAAGCATACGATAGGCAATTGAAGGAAACGTAAGAACTGCAAAGAAGTCTTTTGTTACAGAAATAGAAGTAGTTACAATAAACGAATTTCGTATTTTTATGAGTTGACGGCGAACGTGCTTTCCGAAGCTTAGAAATAAGACTGGAATTTATATTGGGATTCAGAAAGAAAATAAAGTTTGAATATTTGAAAGTGCAGTGAAGAGATTGCACAATTTTTGAGATTAGTAGTTTTTTAAAGACATGCATTTTACGAAAATATGGAAAAAAGGAAAGCATTTTGAAGAATTTTATTTTAACTCCGGAAACTCTAATTATATTAGGGGGGGGGAAAGCAAATGTAACGTTTGATTTTTATGAATAACCATTTCGATATATTAAAGAATTCTGTGAAATGATCGAATATTGGAGTAAAATCCCTTTAAAAACATACTCATTTCTTTTTTGAAAAAAATGAACGTATAAGAAATTGTAATTTTAAATAGTGATATAAAATAAAAAAGCTATATAATGATAAGAGTATTCTAAAATGATAAAATTTAAAATATGAATCAAATTGTTTCTAATTTAAGCAGTTCGTTTAAAATATCTATTAGCGATACGTTGGCAGAATGAAACAAAATTTGCTACCATAGCGTCACCTCGTTAGATGAACGCTTCACAACCCTTCTCGTTATTTTTGAAGCCCAGGATGAGGAGAATGGCCTAAAGGGTCATTGTATTTTTCAAAGGGGACTACGTATTCTTCTCTCACACCCGGGGCCGAAACAGATGTAAGCCGACTCTGGAACTATTTTGATGTTACCACTCCTTTTTCTTCTCCGACACCTAGATGATTTTTTTCTTCACAAAGATTTATAGAAGAAACATACATGTTTGACAGTCGGCCATTCATTCGTTCCTTGATCGTTTTGGCCGGGATGCACTTGAAAGGAAATGGGTATCGATCTTTTGTGAGGAATAAATACCAAGAAGTGTATTTCCAGTGTCAAAATTACAGGTCGATTGATAGATCATCCACATGATTTACGAGGTACGGCGACATAGATAATTTCAGTCGCAGCAGACATCTGTCCCGAAAGAACCAATGGCAGTTAAGACCAACATACAAGGGGGCTAGTTGCAGACCCACGACGCTCGCCAATTAGAAATTATTGGGGCAGTGAAAGATACCCACCCAGCGGGCTTAAAGTGTCAGTTCGGAAGAGGATCGGGAGATCAACAAACTGTTATAAGGACTTCTACAAGACAGAGAGATCGAGTCAGTGGGACAGCCGCACCATCGATTGAGTTTCTACGAAACCATGCAACGGCGATCTGGATTTAAACCTTTCCCCAGCGAAAGGCTACGGAACAGTGAAAAATAGATACCATAATAATGATGTTAACATTCAAAAATAATCACGAGTTCGTTCCCGGCTAAAGTCGATAGATTTTCTGAATGCTAAAATAGTAGGCACGCATGTCATATGATTATGTGGTATGTAAAAGATCTCTTGAGTAATCTCGACACTGCAATATTTAGCATCCAACGAGAGCTTGAATTAAAATTAATTCAAGCTTTGAAATTAGGTAGGGAAGGCCGCCACTAGGTGGTGCCACCATGAAATGGCTTTCACATTTGGGGACTTGCCGTGTCTACAAAGACCTAGTTGCTGATATGCAACTCTTTAGAAAAAAAGAGTGTCGACCTAGTTACTTGATCCTAACTCATAGTTATAAAGTTTGCCCTCAATTGCCCACGCGTTCCTTCAAAGTGCGACTATAATAAACAGCAATTAATCAGTTACCTTTTATTAGGTATCTTTCTTCCCTGCACATTTCCTTTCAACTTTAAACGAAGATATATTGTTCGAGAAGCTATAGGCAATTTTAAACACTGCAAAAGAACAAGGATGACCTCCGAATTGGTATTTCCCTTTCTTTACTTAAACGGCATCCCCACGTGATGACTTTCAGCAAAACATATTGATCGCTTTTTAGTTCCACAAGAGAGATTGTTTTTGGAGATCAGGTGCTTAGTAATCAAAATGGTTGCGAATCTATTTTGACCCTCTCAAAATCACAGTTAAAATTAATTGAGTAAATTTTTATTGCTGTTATTTCAGTAAATATCTATCAAACTATTCACGATTATTCTTTTAAAATAAAGCCATATTTCAAAAATATTAATACAAAACATCCAATAAACACCCGTGATTAATCATTTTCGGTGACAATGTTCCAAAAGACAAATTGGAGTCTTCGTCTTCGAAGTGGTATTCATTTATCACGATGACTCTTTGCAGGAACCATTCATATTTTGGGTAAAATAAATGATGTTGATGCAGAGAAGTGAATGCTACGGAAATATTAAAGTCATTTATAATTCTCAATTAGAATTCACAGTACTGAAGAGAAAAAAAGTCTTTCCTAAAAAGATCTCGCATGTTTTATTAAACGTTTTCTCATTTTCTTGTATATAATAATTTTACAGAGCAAAATTTTTTAAAAAATGGATATGAAAATATTTTTTAAGTTTATTTAAACATCATTTTCCTCTAATATTTCATATTTTTATGCTTTCGGTAAAAATTATGCATAATTAATTGCTATGACTACGTTATTTGTGGTTTACTTTATTTGTGGTCAAATTAGCACGCTCAACTTGGCTTCTCCAAATACAACTTTTCAATTATATTTATTTATGTTTACCTATTTAATACGCTATCCTGATTTAGCTAGTGTATTATATTAAATTATAGTTTTGTACCACAAACACTGACACACAAACACACTTTTTTTTTACTTCCTAGAGAAAGTTTTTCCTTGAAATAGAATGAGGGAATTATAAAAGCATTAAAATTATTGAGTAATTATTAACATCGCACTATAAACAACATAATTGCTATTGACAACAGATCTCTTAATTATGAACCATGGTTAAAGTGACAAAGACGAAACCAGAGCTAGGACTCTCTCTCCAATCTACCACACAATACCATGGAAGTACTTCGAACCATGACGGATTTCACGTGCATCATCCCCTGTACACGGCGGGTTTTCAGTGAGATTAGGACTCGAACTTACAACATACCAGTCACACGTTCTTGACTACTAGGCTACTACGGGGGCGTTAAAAATTATTGGATAATGAAAATATGATCGGTAAATATAAGTTTCGGTAAAAAGAATTTTATCATAAAATTCTGATTGCATGAAATAAATTTTAATCATTTTATTCGGTAAAAAGAGTTAAATTAACATTTTTTCTGTTATTATTTTTGAAAGCATTAGCTTGTGACATATAAATATAATTTAATGAACTATTTAATCTGAATAAAAAATTACATCTCATTTTGTAGAACATTGAAAGCCACCTTACCATTAACAGAATGAATGACATTTACCAAGAAAACAATGTTACCCCCTTGACGTTGGCTTTGTTCGTGTAATAACCATTATGTATGAGCTTAGACCATTTTAAAAAATGGTCTTGAAAATCTATAGTTTTTTATAAAGAAAGTCAACATGTGTGTCTTCAGATGTCACACTATTCAATGATAAACAAAATGGTGTGTTTAGATACCTACTGACAGAGATTTATTTTATCTGAGTTTCTTTTTTTTTCTTACGTATTTATTAAAAAAAAAAAATGTTTTTTTTTTTAATTTCAAGTCGATAAAACAATTATCTATTTAGAAAGGGATCAAAAGGTTAAGTTGATAATATAAGTTGTAAAAATTTCATGTAGTTATTAAATTCTCACCAGTTGAATTTTCTACAAAAAACTGCGTGGTAACGATACCCTAATAGGCATGGTCGTAAACTCGTGGAGAGTGTTCTTTTTGCCGAGACATCTATTAGAATCCTAGTACCATTAAAGTCTCACCATGCAGAAATCTACTGTATTCTATACCTGTTGAGGCTAAAAGTTCTCATTTTGGCATGGGAAAGAAGTCTGAAAGTTCTAAGTCATGAACCAACTGGGTTCAGGGCCTCATTTAGCTCCCAACTCAACCTCGATAGGATCATAATTTGAATAATTGTAACAGTCGAATACTATTATCGAATATATTCCCCCAAAGACTGGAAATTAATAACTGGAAGTCAACTAGAAGCAGAGACAGGATTGCATTATTAGATGATGATCGTTGTACATGTCTAGGGATAGCTCTACCACCATAAACCATCATTAATTATTTAATCTAGAGTTACTTTCAGAGAAAACCATTTTGTAGCTGAGTAAAACTAAAATATTCTAGGATAATTTTGGGAAATAAAATGCTATATGTTTAAAAGGCATGTAAGAAAAGCCAGGGAAAACTTCACTTTAGCAAGACGAATTATTATTGAAGCAATTATCAGCCAAAAGTTTTAAATGTTACTAATTAGGACGCTAAAATTATATGCGAGAGAACGACAGATGTACAGTTTACATTTATATATTTTTTTAAATTTTTTTTTATTACAATTACTTTAACAAAACTCCTGAGAGGAGAACTTCAATTACTCACTCATAAGGAAGTCTGAGTAATAAATAAAGTGATCATATAAATTATAATGGGTTTACATTGTTTAAAAAACTGATGCTATCGTAAAATTAACTAAAAGTTAATTAAATCTTTGATTAAATTATAAAATTTAGAGAACTAATTTAAATGAATAAATAAATATACAAACTAGGATGAGTGGGGAGAGGTAATTATAAGTCAATCTAATTAATAAAAAATAATATTCTAAAATTAACATTTTTTTTTACCTAGAAATGATAATTCTTTTAAACAAATTAAATAGAAGAAAGTACATTAAGGTATGCTCTTAACAAGAAGCCAAACAAAAGTTTAATCTGAAATAAGTAAAATCAAAAATAAGATTTAAGACGTTTCACACACACACATAGTGTCTAGTAGTATCACAAGTAGTATCAATACCGGACTATCGAAAGCGGGACACAACCGGTTTGCGCGTACACTTTACGGGCACTGATATTTTTTTCTTTCTATCTTTTGATTTGCACATTTATTTAATTCTTATAGTGAGCACACATAGTTAACTGCACACATATTTAATTCTTATTACCGCAACCGTTACAAAAAAAGGTATAAACGTAAAATTGTTTTGTATGTATGCGAGATATTCTTGTAGGATATATGAAATACATTCTTCGCAGCAAGCAGAGTGGACTTGTAAAAAGCAAACATTTAGGGGATTTGTTTTCCACAATTATAAAATAAAAAATAGTGCGAAGACTAAAATTGAAAATTAAAACAAAACTCTTCTATTTTCGCATTCTACTAAATATTATATTTAAATATATGCCATAAAAAATATTCCCTTTTCTGGAGAACATTGGGCAAAAAAATTGAAAGCTAAGTTGGTTAAAGAAGTCATAGTCCCACTGAAATTTAGCCAAAAATTTATACGTTTTTTTCAGTTTCATTTAATTATTATTATGATTTTTACTTTTTATCAAATGTAACTGAACGGTCTTGATTTCTTTAATTTAATCATATACAGTCGGACCCTAATTTAACGAATTCATTGGGACCGGACATTTTATTAGTGAATTCGGGGTTTTTCGTAATGCAGGTTTCCAAAAAAAAAAAAAAAAAAAATTGCTTTTACCTTTTGGAAATACTTTCACAATCAATTACACAAAAAATATTCATTATTAGAAATTACACATTTATTTTATTCAGCAGCTAAAACTACTATTAATGAATTAATTGGCCCCAGTTAATTGGGAATTTTAAAATATTGACTAAAAGATGCTTGACAATCTTTTTGATTCTAGACTGGAAAGTTTTTTTTCCGGCTTTATGCGGAGAAGAAAATTCTGCATCAGGTATGTTTTTCCAATTTCCAAACAATGCAAAGCATTAGAAAATGTAGCAGTTTTTATATGAATTCCATTATTAATTTCTACATAGAAATCGCTACGCTTTCTTTCCCGACAATATGCCACGCTTCTCAAATTTTCAAAAACAGAATTTTCTGCAAAACCGTACGTATAATAAACCTCACTTCTCTCAAGAAAGAGAACAAATGGCAAAATCTCTGAAAACATCTCCTGTGTTGAGGAGATGGAGGATAAAGGAGCTTCCTATGCTATTAAAAACTCACATGGTAGATTACATTCATGAGTCATCTATGCCAGTAAAATCTAATTATGGGTGGAAAACTTTATTGTAGAGATTTGCACTTGCTTGAAAATTATTTTTCTGCTCTTGGCAAAAAGGACATCATTTCAAAAGAAATCGAATTTTTTCTAATCCAAACTAATAAAAAAAAATTTCGGTCGTTAAAATAATTCATTAATTTTGGGTTTATATTATTTGTTAAATAGTGTGTGTGTGTGGGGGGGGGTTAATTTTAATCCGGAAAGGAAAAAATTCGTCTAATGGTGAAATTCGTTAAATAGGGGTCCAACGTATATGAATTTGACATTATTTAATAATTTCTTACACTTAAAGGGTTTTCAGTTTACCAACCTCAGTTATTTACGTGAAAGATGTCCGCATTACAGCATGAGATTCATCTATTAGAAACAAACTAGTAACTCTGAAGGGTGCCAAAAAGTGAATCAGTGTTCTACAAAGTCTGTCACTTTTTAGACGGTTTAAACACTGCACGTGCATTCCATCTCTAATCCGTCTTCTGAACATAAGACCGCTTCAAGCATGTGAGTGAACATACTTTGATTTCTTCTGTTGTATTAACTAATTATAGACTGTTGACAGAGATGAAAAAGCATGCTGTCTTTAATGCAAGGGGAAGACACATAATATTTTTATTGGCGGTCTAACAGAGAGGGATATCCATTTCCGCAAAGTGGAATGACATTCGTCCTACGCAGTACTGATGAATTTTCTCTCGGCAGTTTGCCCAACGGTTAATAGTTGATTATGTGGAAATTAAGAACAACATCATGGTGTGACTTCATTTATGAAATGGAGTGAAATATTTTTTTGAAGAGCAATGTACGACATAAAACCTAAAAGCGATTTTTTTTTTAAAAATTCTTTCCACCGATTTTATACATAAAGGCATAGATTCTAGAGTAAAATTAAATCATTCTAGGTTATTCATAATTCCCTCATGGGTTTCAAATCGCTATAGTAAGAAAAAAACTAAGAACACGGCAAAGAAATAACATTTGAAAAAATGCAGAAATAGTTCAAGTTTTATTTTCTGCAGTCTCCGGTAGATTGCAGTACACATACAAAAAAAAAATAATAATGACATCTACAGGGGAACAGGAAGATCTTTTTGTATCTTGGAATTTGCAAAATCTGAATCAATGGTGTTGGTTCGGGGGTGGGGGGTATTTCGTACGAAAAATTGAAAACGGAGACCTACTGACAAGAACACCGCGAAAAAGAACCTTTGAGTAAAAGAGTACAGAAACTATTCAAGTTTTATTTTCTGCAGTTGCCGATAGATTGCAGTATAGATACAACTGGAAATCGTTGGTAAATAAAAATGGCATCTACAGGGGAACAGGAAGATTTCTTCGTGTCTTAGAATTTGCAAAATCTGAATCAGCGGTGATGGTTCAAGGGGTGTTTCGTACGAAATATCGAACACAGAGACCAAGACAATTCATGTGTGATTACAGGAATGTATGAAAGAATAACATATGCTGTCAATAACGTTGATAGTACCATGTTGAGTAGAGTGGGGCAGGAACTGGATTATCGCATCGATGTATGTCATGTGACCAAGGGTTTACGCATAGACATTCTTATAAGGTATGCAAACAAAACCTAAATTGTCTTCATACTCTTTCAAATTTTCTTTGTTTATTAAATACGTCTTATTTTTTTCTCATCATTGTACTTCCGGGAGGAAATATGAAGAACTCTGCATGTTTTTTGGCGACAATTTGCTATCATTTATTCTTTTTGAAACTTGAGAAGCTTCAAGAATTTAGTCTTTGGTAAAGTTTTAATGTTGAATTCCACTAGCTAAGAGTTGATTTCAGAAAATGAGAGATTTGAATGTGAAAATTAAATTATACATGATGCCATCTAGCTTATATGTTAAAAAAAAAAGATTGAACTGAGATTAACATTTTCCGATATTCCAAAATTTTGAAAAATTAATTCAATATAATCTCTGTAAATTAATCAATTAACTAACATGTTGTTTCACATTCATTTCAATTTCCTTTCACATTAAAATACTAAAAAACGAAAAAGGATCAAAACAGAGTATGATCTTATTCATAACACCATTTAAATTTGTTAAATCATTATTTTTATCGTTTTTATAGCTTGATGAATTAATTCTTTTGGAAAATAAGAGGTATAAATCTGTCTTTAAACTTTATATATCCAAAATATTTTTTGGAATTTATTTGAGCTCTACAATACCTCTCAAGAATACTTTAAAAGTTTATACAGCCCAGGACCATTCTTCTGGAAGCTTACAAAAGATTGAACCACAGTTTTGCAGAATAAAACTAATGCACTAACTCTTTTAATTCAGCAGCCTTTTATATGTAGTTTTCAGTCAGAACGAAATAATGATAGAACTTAACTTGTATATTTCAGAGAAAATTTTTAAAAAAAACTAAATATAAGAGAGGAAGAATTACACGTAAATAGAAACAAAATTTATACCTAAAATATAAACCAAAATATATATTCAGCGTATCTCAATCAATTTATAATTGATTCAAAAATGAAACATCTCACTTATAATATAAACAAAACAGATAACTCTCCTTTAGAACCTTTTGTCCACTTCAATTCAGTTAAATCGGATACGGAAAAATTGTAAGATTTCATTATAATCTATATTCAAAATTTATAGCGATGACATGAGAACTGAATGACCATTTATGTTTATTAATATACGGTCAAGAATATGTGGGCTCGCTAAAAGAAGTAGAATTGATAGAACAAAATAAAATTATTTAAGGTATCCGACTACGTTCAGAACCGTGATTTTAAAAAAGCGTATAAATGGATAATTTTTATGATATTTAGTGTCACTTAGATTAGAATACATGTATAAAATTGTTTTAAGGACATTGTGACAAAAAAAAGTTATTTAAATTCAACATTTAGGCAAAAAATTAACTTAGATTAACCTTTTTTCAAAATGTTCTCCTTTTTGTGAAAAATGCTTCTATTATGATAATATTTTGCCTGTATATAGCTCAGACATCTGTACAGAGGCTCAATTATGATTTTTGGCAAATTCACATTATTTTCAGAGTTACAACCCATTGAAATAATTATTGGTTTTTTTTTCTTAAAATTTCTCCCCTCTGTTGTCGTAAAACATGGATAAACCCACTTCTAAGTTATATATTTCAAAAATTCTAGATGAGCCTCTGTACAGAGCTCTGAGCTATATGCAGGTAAAATATTTTTATAATAGAAGCATTTTTCATAAATAGAGAATGTTTTGAAAATGGGTCATTCTATGTTTCTTTTTTGTCAAAATATTGTACTTAAATATTTTTTTATTGTAATAATACCCTTAAAACAATTTTATATACATTTTCTAATTTAAGTGACACTAAATATCATAAATATTATCCAATTATACGCTTTTGCAAAATCACGGTTCCGAACGTAATCGGATACCTTAAAATGACTTCATTAAAAATAAAATTGAGCCTTGCGCAAATTTACTGTAGTACGTGACTTAAACAGTATATTTAAAGACTATGATTTACAACCGCCGAGCATAGGGACTGATACTCGCTAAATTTGTCGAAACTCAAAGCCAGGAGTCGGTAACTTATAGCACGTGTGCCATGTGTGGCACCCGCGCAAATCTCAGTTGCCCTCTGTACTACTTTTTGAGTGGATGGAAGTTGATAAATTTGTAATGGATCTCTTAATTGACAAACATCTTCAGAATTATGGACTTGTATGAAATTACGAAAAAATCCAAAAGATAACTCTAAAGTTAAATTTACAACTATTTTTGTAAATCATTGAATATCATTACTGGAGAGATTTTATTGTTTGAAGAGAGAAAATAACACGCGCGCGTATACTCGGCTTTCCTGTTTTGGTTCTAAATATCTAAGTAAGAAATCTTTCGCCATATGAAAAATATTTCGAATTCGTAAACACATTTTTTAGCAATTGAATGCTCAGAATCTTGTCAAATTGAAAGTCACACATACTTCTGATTTTGTAATATGAAAATTTATATGTCTAGAGCGGTGCAAGCACTAGGTTCGCATTAAAATTTTTATTTATCTTTTCATTTAACTGTAATGAAGGAAAATAATTTTATTTTACGTTGTCTATTTCTTATTTTAATAAATATGTTTAAAAATACATAATATATCTGTACAATTTAATTTTTTTTTTTTGTTGTAGAAATGGTTATATTTTAAGCTGTTTATTTTTATGTTAAGTAATATCCTTGAATGATGCAAAATTAATATATAATACTTTAAATTAAAATAATTGACCTCTATTCTCTAATTCTGCATGCATTATCATGAAAGTCGAATGGTTTCAAAAATGTCCTTCTGTGTGGCACGCTGAATCATATTGGTAGATTGGTTTGGCACGCCTCAACTAAAAGTTTGCCAAACCCTGCTGAAAGCCCTCATATTAGCCTGGTGTGAAAGTTTAGAGAACCAAATTGCCATTTCAAATATCATCCTTGTGACCCAAGTGGGGTTTAAGACTACGTGATCTATCGATAACAGCTTTTAGGTTGCTTCAGAATGTGTCTTAAACAAAAAGAAAATAAATGACAACATCGCAATATTATTTTGTTTTAAGCATTAGTTTTGGATTACTAAGAAATTTTCAAATTTCACTTTTCTTAAATGTACATGTTTTCAGAATGCAAAATGTACCTTCGATTCACACTCACACAGAGACAAGTCCTTGTTAAAGAAGGAATATTAAATGTGTTGATAAAAAAATCGGCAAGGATTTATTTGACATCTGCTAATAACAAATAAGATAAAAAAGTAAAATAGTATGATTTAAGAGAGACCGTTTTCTGGTTTATGTAAAAAGTATATTTTAAATTAACTCAGAAAGAGGTAGATAGTTTTGAAGTGTTTCATCCGAAAGAACACACGAGCCGAAATTGAAAATGAGTAAACTGATCTAATTAGTATGATAATGAAAATGCGAACACAGAGTGTATTAATGAGATGCTAAACTAGGACAGTAAAATATTAGTTTATATTCCATGGTGAGAGATGAGAAAGGAGTTCGTGAGAAAACAGTGTGGTGTTTCAATTATTCAAATGTATAGTTTGCTCATATTTCCCAACCCTTTAAGTTAAGAATATAGTCACAATTTACTCTGTCAGACTGTACAGTTAGTTGTTTGAGTTTCTCATTGATGAGACAGCATCAGTGTTCTGTATCTAGTAATGTGAAAATATTAATTTTTGACTTTTTCATAAATAAAAGTAGATCTTATTAAGATCACTCATTTTTTAATCAAGTCCACGTAGAGAAAATGATTTATTGGAATTTCGCATTATACCGTCGACCAATTTTGTCAAATTAAAAGGCGTCGCCAAATGCCGCGATGTGCAGCCAGTAGAGCAAACCATTCCCACGCACATTCGAACACAATAATAACGGTGAAAATATTTGACAACGTTTTTTGAATTGGTGATGTCGTTTCGTTTGATGAATTTGGACTACGGTATATAATACGTTAAGTACCAAATTTTGTATTGGTATTTCAGAAATGGTGTTCTCAGTAATAATCAAAAATAAAAATTGTAGACTAGTTTGGATTTCGTCGCTATTATTCTATTCATGAAGTTTAGTAAAATATAGATTCACAAATTTTAAATGTTTTTCAACAGGATGTGACTAATTTTTATAGCAGAAAAATGTTTTTAAAGTATAATGTGGACATATATGCCACAAATGAATAAAAAAAAGCAAACGCGCTTTAGAAAATGTCAAAGGAGATGTTTTCTAAATCATCTTTTTCTTACATATTTTGCTTTGTCTTACATGTGTTGCTTTAAACAAAGATAAGTATGTCGCACAATAATGGTAATATATTTGTCAAAAGATGAAAATTGAGATTATAAATGTGTTCAATAATTTATTCAACAACACCATAAATAGTAAGAAGTGTTTTATGAATTAATGTAGATCGGGACATGTTTTTAGTCTTTTAGGCACATTCAAAATATGTCTCTTCAATATTTTACATAACCATTTACAAAACTATTTGCTTCTATATACAGGATCATGTTCATCTTCGAAACACGCATAAAAATTATCAAAAGAATTCAAAATGTATTAATTGCACTAATATATGTGGCATAGTGGAAGTAAACGTAAATAAAACTAGAGCAAGATGAGAATTATACTAAACATGTATGATAAAGAGTAGGCACTTTATCGTGAGAAATGTATGCTTTCATGAAAAATACTTTAACGAATAAATTACACATTAATTTAGGAACATTTCAAAACGGCAGTGCTTCTCAAACTTTCAATGCTTGTGACCCAATTTTCAAACATAATTTTCATCATCCTCCCCCCTCCCCGTACAATAACAATATATAGAATGTAATAATAATATACTATGACGTAAGGCTACGATACGATTCTAATTATAAACCGCACAAAGTAACAATATAGTATAAAATTTTGTATAAGACAAGCCTATGGATGTCACTAGTAAGTTTAAAACTTGTTCTTAACTTGGTATTGATAAATTAATTATCAAATACATTGTGCAGTACTAGAATTTTTATAAGTATATTATATCAATATAAATGTTTCAAAATGTATTTTTTTTTGCTTCTTTTCTGTAAAGTGATAATTTTTTTAAATAATCTTCTATTTTCGACTTTTCAATATGCTCGCGCCCTCCGCGTAAGGTTGTCATGCCTCCCTTGGCGCACCCCGCAATTTGAGAAACGCTGCAGTTTGTTACAGCAACACATTTTCAATAATATTAATGTACAATTATTGCATAGTAAATTGCAGCTATGTCTAGCTCTGATGTAATTATTTAAAAAACTTGTGAAACATATGCGAGACAACTATAAGTAAGTGGTCATGGTTCCGAACCGGTGGTAGGCATTGCTTCTGCCGAGTCGTGGATTCGAGTCCTTATGCAAATTAAGACATGCCCTGCAGAGGGGCAAATACACGATATATGTTTCGGTTTATAGCAGTGTCGCTGGTGTTGTGTGGAAGGTTAAAGAATGAGGTGTCAACTAAGATGACATCCTCACTACTTGACGATTGCTCAAACTTACAAGGTCCGTTACTAATAACTATCGTGTTGCCCCGAGGAACGCTGTAAATAAATTATAAATCAATCAAGCGAGTGGTCACGTTTGTTAGCTTAGATATTGGGACTGCTGGAATTGGGCCCTGATTTATCCAGTTGTGTTGTATAGCAAGAGTTGCAGTACATTAAATGGAGCTAATTTTCAGTGTCCTCTAGTAATGGGGGGGGGGGGGAAAAGAATGTGGAGCAACCCTGCGGTCACTTTTGGAGACGGTTACACCGAATTAACAAACGATAAAATCAACACCTTTATTTGACTTTCTAATTGCTATCAAAATATTGTTTAAACAAAGGGAGTGGTCAAGTTAATTACTAACCTATATTATAACCTAACTACATTAATAATAATTCTTTAAGCACTTATAACTGGGATTATATTAATTCTACTGCACTGACGATCTTCCTGCGTAAAGATCTCGGTTCTTCTTACCGAAACTGCGATGATTTCAATTATTAGAACTCTATTTTCAATTTCAGTCTGACAACCATCAATTAACTCTCTCTCTTTGCTTGACTTTAAATTACAACTCACATTTGCATCAATCACCGTTCCTCCTTGGAAAGCGATTTTATAACCATTAAAAAGAAATTCCCCTGAGAATTAAGAAAAGACACCGATAGAACCCGCTACAAACAGAGTGTGTCAACTAAAGTGAAATTCTCAGTAATTAACTTGGTTCCAAATCATGTTTATTTGCTAATAGCCTTAGTCTTATATTGTGTAGTTACAATAGAAATTGAACAAAGCGATACCCATCTTAAATCAATAAATTCATTCTGAGGCTGGTAAAAAAAATTTACGCAAAATATATATATAAGAAATAGTCAGAAAATAATGATACAAATATGTTTTTGTCTCTGTAAACTAAGCCAACTGAGCAAAATCTATAAAAGTAATCATTGATTTTTTTCTTTCTAAATACTTAAAAATTTTCTTTCAAAAGATGCTTACGCAACTTAAAGAAATAATTTAAAATAATCTTTTCCCACCGGTGTACAAATAAAACTATAAAAGACAGTCGTATTTTTATTCAAAATGAGCAAGCCATTTTTTTTGCGTAGGGGAAATATTTTTTTACCTCGAGCACCTGAGGCATAAAATTGGATTTTACTGATAGTGGCTCCCTAGTTCTGTAAATGCCTTGTAGGAAAATGCTGGTTACTTTTTTTAACTCCTTCAATAATATTTGGAGATCTTCTCGAGAAAAGAATTTCCCTTCTTTTTGTGTTTTATTTTAAGAATTGATCTCATAAGGAATATTTATGTAGACTTTTCTACAATTCTCTAGAGACTCTAGCGCTAATATTATTCTTTCTAACAAGAGATATACATCAAGTGTTATCAAAGTGTTACCAGCTAAAGCATCAGCAGATGAGATGCTGATGCTTGTGTTGGTAACACATTTAATCTTATTTTCTTTAACAGAATTAGATTAAAGCTGACAAAAAATGACTCGTTTTTATTAAATAATAAATTTATTTAAAATATCACAAGCTTAAAATTGGTTACTAATATTCTTTATGGTAAAAAAAAAAATTGTATAACTTTTGAATACACTATATTTCAACACTTATTACAAATATTAATACTGATTACTGTATACAGAAATATTCGAATATTTATATATATTAGACTGATTAACTGATTAAATAATCACTTGCAAGATTTTAAACCTGTTTTATGAATGATTATATCATGTAGAAAGATGGAGAAACTTCTATTAAGGTATCCGACTACGTTTGGAGCCGTGATTTTAAAAAAGCGCATAAATGGATAATTTTCATGATATTTAGTGTCACTTAGATTAGAATACATGTATAAAATTGTTTTAAGGACATTATGATGAAAAATTATTTAAATACAATATTTTGACAAACAATTAACTTAAAATAATCTTTTCTCAAAACGTTCACCTTTTATAAAAATTGCTTCTATAATAATAATATTTTGCTCATATAAAGACTTCTCTAGAGAGTCTGAACTAGAAGTTTTGAAAAATTCACATTATTTTCAGGGTTACCACCCATTGAAATAATTATCGGCGTTTCTTTCTAAAAATTTCTCCCCTCAATTGTAATAAAATACGAATAAATCCACTTCTAAGTTGTATATTTCAAAATTTCTAGTTCAGCCTCTGTACAGAGGTCTGAACTATATACAGGCAAAATATTATTATAATAGAAGCATTTTTCATAAAAGGAAAATGTTTTGAAAATGGGTCATTCTATGTTCATTTTTTGTCAAAATATTGTACTTTAATAATTTTTTTTTAATAATATTCTTAAAATAATTTTATATGCGTTTTCTAATCTAAGTGAGACTAATATCATAAATATTATCCATTTATACGCTTTTGCAAAATCACCGTTCCGAACGTAGTCGGATACCTTAAGTGCAAAAGCGTCACGTAGGTGAATGAGTGTTTTTAACGTCGTACCATAAGGCAATACGAGTCCTACTGGCAACGGAACTCATATTTTTGAACCTCGGACAAAGGTACGAAGACGACACATGATAGGCATACACCATTTCGAACTCCCACACAAACCCAAATGGAGGACTTATATTCTCGATATATTCAACATACATTAGCCCTTTTACATGGTGGGTCTTCAGTAGCACTAAAGCTGGATCTCATGACACGCTTGTCAAGAGTTCGTGACCATAACCACTTGGCTACCGCGACTACCAGAGTTATTTATGTTAGAGTTCTACTTAGGAACTTCATAAATAATACCATTCTCGTTTTTTAAACTTAATTAAAAATTAAGAAATTAATTTCCTTCCATACAGTATATACTTTTCCTTTATAGATATGCATTTTACTCACAGAAATTCTATTAGACACACAATGCATATATTGAAATTGTTATGGGTATGTACATGGAGTATATGCGTCGTTGTTTAATCAATTAAGCTCATGGAATACATATACTTTAGGTGTAGGTATCCCTAAGATTAGGAAAAAGAAATCCATACAAAAATTCATTGCAATTTGTGATAATGCAAAATATAGCTGTGGGAAATATATGGTGGTAAATGTTCTGATGGTATAGACTTCAAAAACGTGTGTGTGTATAATCAAACGTGAATTCAAATGACACCAGGTGAGTTTGAAAGGATTTATACAGGTATATGTCAAAAGTTAAATTTTAGATTGAATATTAACGTCGCACTGTTCAGCTACACAAGGGCTTTTGGCGCCGGATCACGTAATTTTGAACCATGGTCAAGTGACGTGGACGACCCCTGAGCTGGCACCCCCTCTCTTAACTACCACACCAACGGGAGGACGTTTCAGCTCTCGACAGATTTAACGTGCATCGCTGCCCTACACGGCGGGTCTTTAGTGGCACTGGGCTCGAACGCGTGACAAGGCAAGCCACGATCCGATACCTATACCTATGCCACTCGGCTACCGCGGCCATGTTATGTTTAGAAGTGCTCACAGTAATTCTTTCCTAGATCAAGGCAATTTTGTAGACCAATTTTGCAAAAATTAAATGTTCCAAAAAGATTTGTTTTTGGAAACGCTGAAATATGTGCTTTTAAAGCCTCATCAATCTTTTCAGAATGAAAAAACATGCACGTAATAATTTGTTTTTGAAAAATAGCTAAAATCCCCACAAAGCTATATTAAGAGAATCTGATGGACATTCGATCACTTGGATGTGTTTTTGTTAGATAAACTCAGCAGTCAATTTTGATGAATTTGATGTTGCGTGAGTCCTCTAACATTCTCTTGATGTAGTACGAGTCCTCTATCATATTTATCTAGAATAATTTCTAGAGAACATTTAATGCCAGCTAAGTGTAACTGCTTAATGATTCCGTTTTCTGAAGAAAAGTGACATAAATTAACTTTTTTTCATTGCTCATAATCTTTCCACCGTTGTTGGAATGCAGTTCTCTTCAAAGACTCGTTCTTTTTTTTTTCTTGATGTGTTGAAACGTTAATAAACGGCCTGTTCGTTTCATCACGAGTTATGATCTTGAATGCGGTATCCATCATCATTAAGTAATTTAAAGTTTTCTACTGTTTCTAGCTGGCTTCTCTTTTTGGTTTCCTTTTAAATTATATAGGACTCAACAGAAATTAAATTGTTTCATATGGAGTTCTGTGTGGAATTAGGAATCTTATGTATAGCAGGGAATCCAATGTTAAGTTTCTACTGTATCAGTACAATGGTTATCATTGATAAATATTTCTTTGTATGATCAACACATTTCCCTCTACACCCTTAAAAAAACTTTAAACTTCAACGAAATTTTGTAAAACTTTTAAATACATTAATAAAAATAGAGCTTCGTTTCCATTTACTAATTGTAACCGATGAATACAAACTCCTTGACATAATTTAATTCTGAAATCATAGCGCGATAGTAAAAGTTTCACTTCAAATTCCACTTCTTTTCCTTCAAAAAAGCGTACTAAGGTATTGTCTACTGCTGTCTCAAATGTTTAGTGTTTCCATCACATATATGTATAACTCTGGCTATTTTGATTTGTTGTTTCTTATATTACTGTATTTTGGTGTATATTTTTTGAAATTACTAGAGCTGCAGAAAGAATATTTTCACTTCTTTTTCAGCCAAGTAATAAAAGCAAATATAGGGGAAGGCTGGCGCATTAATTTAATGTTATCCCTATAATCTTAGTCCTAAATCTATGAGTGTACTTATATTTTACTTTGACCTTTCGTTTCTGGCCAATATTGTCTAATTTTTACATATTGTGGAAACAGATATTTTGTGAATTCAGAACATTTCTCTGAGCACTTCCTTTTACTCTATATCAGGGGTCTTTAAGATATGTTCCACAGAAATTTGAACGGGGGGGAGGGCTCAACAAAGATAAAAGTTCCACGAGTCAAGGTGAAAATTAAAAAATAAAATTATAAATATCTATACGAAATAAATTCATTTCTCTGTGGAGTTTATAGGATCACAAATATCTAGAAAAAAATAACTCAATGACGTTAAAATCTAAACGACGTTATCAACGACGTTAAAATCTAAATTTAAGCAAGAACACCTCCTAAATTTTCGGTTGCAAATTCATGCAGAATGCTTTGAAGTTACTCAAAGAGCTATTAGCATTTTAATGACATTCTGAAAAATTTATTTAACGAAAAATACTTTTTAACGTAAATAGCGACAAAAACAAAATATAGAAACAAATTAAAAGCAGAATAAGAAAAGCGACTACAGATGACTTTATTAGACCTAGACTTTGACAGTTTGCGTAAAAAATGTAAATGCATCTTAGTTACTAAATATATTGTAAGGATAGGTAAAAACTGGAGTACAGATTGATGCTATTAATGAGTAAATTACATTAATATTATGTTAAACAATTTCAATAAAAAAATACGGTATTTTTCTCATTGTTTTTACAAAAGGGGCTTATAACAGGTCAATCTACTCTAAATATTATTTTAAGATGTGTTCAAAGTCTTTTGGGGGGAAACCCATTATTTTCTAAATGAAAGAAAACATTTTTAGAAAACATTTTTTTAGCTTATACAATTATTTTTAAAAAGTAGAAATATCCAATGAAAAATTGACTTTGTTTTTTTAATTTGTACAATTAGCATACAATATAAATTGTACGATAAAACATTGTAAGAGTACCTTTTTAACAATTTTATTTTATTTGTAAATCTCATGTAAATCTCTAGTCTTTACATTGCCATCTTCCAAAAACAATTTTTAAACTTAGTATTGAATTTTTACTGCAACTGTATCTAAATAGCTCCTTTTAACTGCTTTGTTCCAAAAATAATACTTCTTTTTTACCATTTGAGTAGTATAATTCGTAAAATGCTCGAGGGAAAAGTTTCAAATTTGGATTAATGCCAAAGGAATGAGAAAAAGAATAGAAAAGTCTGAAAACTATTTAATGCAAATGTATTTTCTATCTTGAAGTTAGTGACATTTGATGACTTTTTTATTTTCATTTTTTAAACCATCGCTAAGTACTTGAATGATGAATCAAAGAATGTAGAAACTATTTTTTTTTAAAATTTTCTTTATAGATAAAAATAATGGTTTTTTGTAAATCATAAAAAAAGGCATTTATAGCTATCAGTCAACAAAACTGATTTAAATTTGAACTAAAAAAGCGGTTTTGTAATAATAGTGGAGCAAATCCCACACATTACCGTGTATTTTATCAAAACAATACTATTTTAATTTTATTTTTTCGTAAGATTCAGTATCATAAAATATTTTAATTAGCTAATTGGATTTTCACTGTCAAGAAACTAAAAACTAGTTATACTGTGATTCTACTCAGGCTCTTCTAGTAACTCTCTTGGGAGAAAATAATTCTTTAATGGTTGTTTGAGTTTAACACCACCTTCCCTAAAAATAACATGATTTTATTCTAATTTGAGTGCTATTTAAACGCTAGCAGAGAGAGTGTTTGAGTTAGACGTTAAGCTGCTATTATGGTGAGACTTACCAAGTGACTATCGGAAGCCTTGATGCTTTTGTTATGAAACTTTAGACTGGAATATCAAGTTGATCCGAGTGAGATCTGGCGAGTGCTGATTCATCGGACCACTGTACTTAATTCTGAAGGTATATTTAAAAACAATTAAATATTATTAAATCACAAAATAATCTAAAACATAAACAATATAACAATCCCCCTTCTTCAGAAGACCGTTGTAATACTATCAAACGTTGACTAGTCCAAGGAGATAAAATGGTTGGGGAGCATTGGTGTAGAGGGGCTAATGCATGTTAACTCTGTAGTGGCTCAAATGTCCTCCAACCCACCAGGCAAGCAATTCTTTTCTACCACATCTTAATTTCCCCAGCTTCAGGGCAGCCAATAGAGAGCTATCTCACTTACTACAATCAACCAATGTCATTGTCTCTACTCCAACACCCAGTTTTCCCGCCAAAGAAATCAAGAGCACTTCCCCCAGACTCTGACGTCATCCATCTGCCTTACCCTACCATCCAATAAGATCATCACCTCTACAGACTCAGTGCACTTTGTTTCCCCATTCAGGACTATCCACTCTTCAGCGCACAAATACCTTTCAGATAGGGGATTGAGGATCTATTTTAGATCCATATCCCTGTGACGTGTAAGAACGTAAATGTCCTCCAGTTTGTGTGGTGGGGTAGTTAAGAGGGGGGAATAACGCTCAAGTGTGCCATCCTGGTCATTTTACTGTGGTTCAAAATTACGAAGTCCGTCGCCAATAGCCCTCGTGTTGCTTGATAGTGCGAAGTTAACAAACATTCACCAACTTCCTTTATTAAGTGTTGCTTTATAAAACCAGAACTTTATCGTATTGAACAAATATATAGAGTAGTAATGCTTTTTGTGAAATAATTTCTAATATGGAGTACATTTATTAGAGTTTCTTGAGAGTTGAATATTTCATCAATCAAAAACTCCGTATTGACTTCGAATAATCTACTAATATACAAAAATTCGTCATTTCCAAAAGTTTTGACAGTTTTCAGAGTAATATGTTAACCGAACAGTTCTGGATTTTTCTCTTTCAAAGTTTGACATTTTTATTAAATATTTCTCGTCCTAGGAGAAGATAATAGACATGGAAAATCAATTTCAAGTTTAAATCCAAATTTCATAACTTGCCGAAGCATAAGTTTTGTTTTAATTCTTTTTACGAGTTTGCACGAAAAGAATGTGGATAAAAACACTTTTCTGGAAGTAAGGACTTTTTGACAAGAGGACAGTTTCATTTCGAAAGAAAAAACGAGTTTCCTTCTATACAACATTTCACACTACTAACGGAGCTTTAATTTTGAGATTTTGATGGCCATTACTTATGCCTAGTAATTTTATTTAAGGAAACGTAGCTGTGTGTTTTACATATGTAAAAATCTTCTCATTACTGAAAACAATGTTTTTGTGATTTCTGTTCGTTTAAGGAACGTTAGAATTAAATTTCACTAAACAAAAGACCCAAAAAATCTCGGAGGGGTTTCCAATCCACGAATGAACAGTGTATTACATTCTGTTGGGTAGATCCGTAATAATAAGTTATAACTTCTGGATACTTTATGTCCGGACACCCTATATATTAGGTCGGGGAAAAAGAAATCCATTATTTTTGCATGAAATTGAAGACTTTATTTAACATGTTTCGGATTGTCTGATTTGGGTCAAATATGTACTATTTTGTTGTATAATTTGTTGCCCCTTTAAAGGTAGCTACATACTGCCTCTCTCGTAGAAGTCTTGGTCTTTATTGGCGAAAAACTCTAGCAAGCGATTGTCATAATCTTTTTTTGATCCCAATTTCTTATCACTCAGGAAGTTTTGCAATGCGAGAAAAATGTGGTTATCACTTGGTGCCAGGCCCGGACTACATGGTGAATGCATTAAAACTTTCCAAACAAGCTCCCAGAGTTTATGGCGAGTCATTACAGACATGTGTGGCCTTGCGTAGTCCTGAAGGAACACAGCACCTCTTCTGTTGGCCAATTCTGGCCGTTTCTGGTCAATCGCTAGCTTCAAACGGCCCAGTTGTTGACAGTGGAGATCTGAATTTAATGTTTGGCCATACGGACGCAGCGCATAATAAATGATTCCTTTCCAGTCCCATCGAATACACAGTAGAACATTTCTGGCCGTTAGTCATGGTTTGGCCACTGTTTGAGATGAGTCACCGCGTTTTGACCACGATCGTTTTCGAACAATATTGTCGTATGTGACCCATTTCTCAACCCCAGTCACCATCCGTTTAAGAAATGGGTCTATTTCATTCTGTTTGGTCAAGACTTTGTAGATGGAAATTCGATTCCTCATGTTTTTTGGTGTTAATTGGTGGGGCACCCAAATATCGAGCTTTTTTTTAAATTCCAACTTTGCGCAAATGGTTTAAAACTATTTTTTGGTCTATCTTTAGCTCCTGGGCGATGCTACGACTACTAACAGGTGGTCATTTTCAATTATTTCTGTGATTTTATCGACATTTTCGACGACGGGCCTGCCTGTGCGAGGTGTATCTTTAACATCAAAAATGCCAGAACGGAATCCACTAAACCAAAATTGCACGTAATTAGCTGTTACAGTATCGGCACCATAAACACGATGCACAATTTCAGCTACCTGGCTTGTATTTTTGCCTATATCAAAGAAAAACTGTAAAATGTACCGAATTTTCTCTTTGTTGACTTCCATTTTTAACACACTGTAACTCACAACTGAATGGACCAAACAAAAAACAGCAAAAGAATTTTTTAGTGTAAAATGTTACCTTGACAACGAGCATAAACTTGAAATTGTTTGATCGATATTTCACGAGATATCGACACTACAGCCATCTACCGAAAAAATAATGGATTTATTTTTCTCCAACCTATTATTAAAAAAATCACAGCAGTGCTTGAGCTCTGCGTTGGAGGTGTAAGTTTCCGATTAAATTGATATTGCCGGTGGCACTGATTTGACCAGAATCGTTGACCAATAAAAGTGTAGGCATTTAGCATATAAATGAATGAAATTTCTTACAGTGCAGCATTTGTAAAATCACCTGAAATGCTGCTTCAATACAAGCAAAAAAGCACATGCGAAACATTGTTGTAGGAATTATCCTTCTCATATACTAGAATAGCCGTAGAGTGCCTATTATAGTATATGAGAAGGATAATAATAGTAGATGTCGTAATTGGTTTTGGAAACTTAGAAAAGCAGACATAAATTGTCAATTTTATGCAAGGTGCGTTCACTCTTCACTCAGATAGTGATCAAGCTACAAAAATTGTCGGATTCTAATTATGGTAAACTTATTGAAAGTTAGAAAAATGAATAGAAACATTTTTTTTTCTTTACCAAGAATTTGAAACGTTGGGTTTGAACTACACTTGTAGGTCTGAGCTATACAAGTCACCACACTAAAAAACTGGCTGTAACTTTTGTACATTTCAAATAAAGACTTGAGAAATAACTTTATCATAAAAATATTATATGAAGTTATAAATAACTTATAAAGTTGTATGAAAAAGAGGAAATAATTACAAATGAAGGTTTATGTATTGATTCTGTTGTAAGCAAAGAAAAAGTAAAAATGAAAAAGAACATTCAAAATAGAGTAAAGATAAAAAATGAATGCATGAAAAATATAAATAAATAAAAATAGACGCGAGGTTCAAGAATGAGTTGCAAATAAATATATATCATGGGATGGATTTTGCACCTCACAAAACATTCCAGTATTATAAAAAATTGATTGATAGAGTAATGTTTTCTTGAAATCTAAACCTTGAAAGAGGTCTTTGTAAATAACAGTGGTGTCCAAAATTGTGGAAACTTTTTATAATTTGTTATGTTTTTTAAGTTTGTATACGTTCCACAAAAGGCAAAGCGATCATTTTAAAGCGAATTTAATCTTAAAATCAATAAAAAAAATTCAAATATTTGTAACGCAAAAATATTTATACTGTAATAATTATCGATATACATTAGATACTGATGACATTAGTGAGTTTTCAGTGCTTAGTGGGATAGCATTTATTTTTTTACAGCTTCACATCGATGCTTTATTGAGCTGAAAATAGTTTTAAGCTCTTCGCTCGTTATTACATTATGCCAGGAAACATTTCTCAATTAGTTCCTTTTTATTTCATGGGTACCTCATTCGGACAAGAGTTTTCAAGCGGTGCCACAAATTTTTGATACGATTGAGGTCAGGACTCATTTCTGGCTCTATAGCGAATGTCTGATGATTTTTATCTTAGCGGTTTAAACTTTATAACAATAGTTTTTTTTTTTTTATTGTATCTTGGGTACTCTCCTCCGCATGAAGACAAACAACAAAAATGAAAGTTTAAGTAAATTAAAATTATTTTTTGAACCCCTCAAGTGCTGCCAGTGTATATATCCGTCTAGGTCAACTGATACGTTATGTAGCGTATATATCCGTCCTCCCAAAGTACGATTCTTTTCTTTATGCTGCTATCAGTGAAACTATTCTGAAGGTTTTGGAGTGCAGTAAAATGATCTTGAAAGAGTGTTTTTGCACTTCGCACTGTTCGCATTAACGTCGCACTGTTCAGCTACACGTGGGCTTTTGGCGACGGACCACGTAATTTTGAACCATGGTCAAGTGACGTGGACGACACCTGAGCTGGCACCCCCTCTCCTAACTATCGCACCACACCAACGGGAGGACGTTTCAGCTCTCGACAGATTTAACGTGCATCGCTTCCTAACACGGCGGGTCTTCAGTGGTATTGGGCTCAAACAAACTCATGACATGCCTGCCATGATCCGACACCTTGACCACTGGGCTACCGCAGCCCTTTGACAGTGTTTGCGAAGAATTTATTTATTATAGAGAAAAAATGTGCTTTTATTTGTACATTTTCTTTTCCCCCCAGTACACCGCGCATTCTCGCCCCTATGTGAAAAGCAATGGCACTGGGGAGAGCATCGCATAACTTTTAATCGACAGTTAAGGCTGTTTTCGGCAAAAGTACGAGAGCTTGAACTAAACGCGAAGCCCATTTTCAGACAGAAAAATGCTTCGATTTTCATGGAAATTTGCAACTTTAAAACTCAGACATCTGTTAACAATACAGTGTTTTTAAAAATTTCAAAATATTTCATGAATGCTTTTTTTTTCATTTGAATATGTTAAGGGACAACTCATTTAACATTAAGGCATAGGAGAAAAACGCGAAACACATTTTATACCAGAAAAAATAAATCAACTCGATTAAAAATGGGAAGTATGATAAAAAATGCTGCTCTCTAATGGATAGTGAAGCCAGATTATAATATTAATTTTTCATTTGTTTTTTTATCTGAAAAACTGGTCCGAATTTGGATCCTATTCTTTAACATTAACCGAAGACAGTCTTAAGGGGTTAAAACAAAGTTGTGTTTTTAAAGTAGTGGTAAAACCCACAATAGCTAAAATAATAGAAAATACAACACAAAATATTTTGAAATCTCTTTAAATAGTTTCTAAAATTTCTGAAAAAAAAATAAATGCCTATTTATATACAAATTTAAATAAAAACAATTTTCTAAAAAGAAAATCACTCTGAAGTTAAAAATTAAAAATTATGCTTTTTTTAAACAGCAGAAACTTCTATTAAAATGTCACTTCGTGCTGAAGTCTAGGGAAAAAATAAGAAAATCCAGAAATCAATTTTATATGAAAAAATGTGTGTTCTAGAAAATGATTACTTTATTATTATTTTTTTAAATTCTTTTGGTATTAATAAAACTGTCTGGGCTCATTTGAGTGACTTTATAAATCTGTTATCCAAATTCCCTCGGTCCATATTATTATTTTGGCAAGGCTCCAAAACGTATCTATTCTGTCACGAAAAGTTATATATAAAAAAAAACTACATGCGCGAAGTTGTTGATATTTATTGTTAAGACATATCTAGAACTGTACAAAATTATTGATGCATGACGAAAAGATTATCCAACTGACCTTTGAAAGTTTTAAATGTCTTGGCCCCAAAAACAACAAATAACATGGGAAATACTTTTCTAAAGAAATATTCTGAATAATAAATTTTTTGTTACTGATTTTGATGTTTGAAAGCTTTAAGATATAAAAATGCATATACAGAATACATGCTATACAATTATAGACATAAAAATTACATCATTTTATGCAATTAATTTTTTTGTTTGTTTTTATTCTAATGGCGGAATTTCACTTTAATTGTATTTAAACTATATTTTCAAGCGTTCTTATTAGTTGATGAATGATTTCTGCATTTGTGCTAATGTTACAATTTTATTTTATTTTGAATTCCTTTTGTTAACATCGTTTTCGTCCCTCATATTTTGATGTTTTTGAAATATTTAAATGACGCTTCTCTCATTCCTTAATTCTTAATTTTAATTTATTGTACCCTCTCTCTCCTTTTGTGGAATGTTTTCATGATTGCCTTCCAATTTCGCAAATGGAAGGGATTTCTAACATTCTATAACTTTATCCCGTATTTCGATTGTCTTTAGGAAATTGATTTTTTTACTTCTAGATTCCATTCTTGTGTTTTTGTTATTTTCTTTAAAAAAATTATAATAATAAAATAATTTATTAAAAAACTTTTCTTATTTTAATTATTGCAGTTCATAAGGAAACATCTCGAGAGAGATTTGACTCCTAAAATTAACATATAATTCTTTTTTCCCTTCAATGTTTTTTTAAAATTTTTAAGTGCCCCCATCTTGCAAAGAAAATATGAAATGCGGATGTGGTGCAGTATAAAAAGACTCGAAGTGGTGCTCCCTTCAGGGGGCTCACCTTCTTTAGGTGGGTACGGGTGTCACAATCCCGAGGTACCCTAGTGATATTTTCCTTTTCGCAAGGGGTTTACTATCTTTGGTAAATACGGGTGTCACGACCCCACGACCCGGGTTACCCCAGTCATCCTTCTCTATTTTCGACCCTCCATCTTGTCATCCGATTTCTCCTTTTCTTCTTTTCCCGTCCAGACCACAGACCTATGAATGTTTGGCGCAGTATAGCCAACACTGGCTCTTGCGCCATAAAACACCAAACTCACTCACTCACTCGAAGTGGTGCTAGGAATAATAATAGTCGAACCCTATTGCCGCGACAACGTATGTATTGCTTACAATTGATTAGTTAGAAGAAATATTTTCCAAATTTGCATCCCAATTCCTACTGGTTAAATCACATTAGTAGTATTATTCTTTTTTATTGTTTGCGATAGTTATTCGTACAATCATATATATTTAGGCTTCTTGAACATTTACATATATTTTACATGTATTGTGTGACTAGTTATGGTTTCTGCACTTACTTCTACGTCAAGTCAAAATATTCCGATTGCGGAATCTTTGGGGGTTATCTATATAAACAGGGTGTTGTCGAATTCGACCGGCAAACTCAGAGGAGTGATAGTAGGCAGCAAGGGGACAACAAACCACCATAGAACAGGGAGTGGAAAACCATGTTTAATCTGTGAAAATCGCAATAAAAGTAACCGTTTATGCACGATGCTGCGCCAGGACATTTTTCGATTGCAGCTTGTAACCAACTCCATGCTACATATCCCTGGAGGTAGATTGGACGAGGCGGACCTGTTGTTTAATAACTTCCATGTTCCCTGGACCTCAATCACTTGGGTTTCTGATTCAGGGGTCACTTGAAATCACTAGTGTATGAGACGCCTAGGTAGCTACAGCAGTGGATCTCACTGCACGAATCATCGTCGCTTCAGCTAACATTGGCAGCACACCGGATTTGTTTGAATGCGTCCATCGGTGTGGTCTGTGTTATGACCTACGTGTCCGCTACTTTGAACAATTCCCGCGGTAATAACTTGTTGCATTTCTGACGTGGAGCTGTGATGCATTGTTCGTATTTTAAACATGCTTTACGACTGATAATTGTATTTTTTATCTCGTATAGCTCCTTTTCCTTCAACTCGTTACCACATCCTTCATAGTTGTTTTTGCGAATTAAACTAACAAAATGTGATATGCGACCCCTTGTTCTATTGTGATTTGTCGTCCCCATGCTGTCCCCTATCACCCCTCTGCATTTGTCGGTCGAATGCGGCAACACCCTGTGTAGCTTAATTAATAATACAACAAAAAATTAAGAAAATTAATTCTACAAGTAAAAAGTTTAGTGTCGAAAAAGAAAATGTAAATTCGATATGGAGTGATGGATCAAATTGATCTTTTTTCGACTTAGGACAAATCTTCAGGGTTAAATATGTTTTAAGCCTTCATCTCTCCCCTTTTTTGTTCAGTAATATAGATTTATATATATATATATATATATATATATATATATATTATTTTTATTTTTATTATTATCATTATTATTGGTTGAGAAGATATTTAAAAGCATTTAAGTAAACAAATTTGAACATAAAAAATATATCAGTGATTGCTTACAGGCTTTATTGATAATCAATAATGCTATCTATGCAACTGATATATAACTGGAACTAGTAGTATTCTTAAAGAAAAACAACAACTAAGTTTCCAGTGAAATAAAAAAACTTCTGAATATTATGAAACAATATAAGTTTAATAAACAATCGTTTAAATATGAATTTCTTGCAGCCAATTAATTCCACATATATTTGCAAATTAAAACATATAAGGAAATAATGCTTTTTATTTATTTTTGCAGTAATTAAAATATCTTCATGCACATGTAAAACTCAGAACTTACCAATAATAGTAATTATTACTTTAAGAAGCTGAAAAATTTCATTAAAATGAAATGTGATATAACCATCTGCAAATATATATTATTTTTTCATTCCTAAAAAATAAATGCTTTTAAAATTACATTTCCTTAACTAAAATTATTTTATTTTTAAATCTCATTGTATTCTGGATCAAATTTATGTTTCGTCATTACTTCTACTGTAACAAATAAATAAAAAAAATCATTATTATCCCTCTAAATCTCATTAAACACCAATCAAACTCTCTGCAATCCTTCGCGAAAATGAAAGAAATAGTTTTTCAAACGAATCGCTTTTTCCTTTTGATACATTTAATCCCGTGTCATCATGCTAACTTCTCAGCAGAGGACCATTAAAAAAGAAATTGCTCCGAAGTAATTAACGTTGAAAGAGTTACTAATTGAAGTATTGATTGGTATTAATAAGAGTTCCTTTTCGAGCTAATTTTCTTTAATTAGTATCTTACCTTTACTGTTACTGTTTGGATTCTGCTTTAAAGAACGACTTATTTTCAGTTTCTAATGCTTTCTTAATTTAGATGCGATTAGAAGTAGGTGTTTATATTGAATTAATAGTAGTTGTATAACTGCTGATATGAAGCAAAATACTTGTGTTACATCGTTTAGTTTTTAATTATAATGCAACATTTGCTTATCTGTATATTTTAAAATAAGGTTTGGCGCAAATTTTATTTCTTATTTCAGTATATTTTTATGAAATGCATTAACCGCTTCAAGGTTAATTTTATTTCTGGACTTTCAATCAAAAAATGTCATTTTCTTACGCTTATTTTCAAACATACGTATCTTTTTAAACATAATATCACCATTCGCATACAAAATTTCCTAAAAATTAATGTAAAAAAAATTATTTAAATAAATAAGTAATTTACCTGTAAAGTTAGCTTTTTGTACGGCAGTATTTGTTAGACTTTGGAGTCTATTCTCAATGAGTGTAAATAAAAAGCTTAGAATACCTAGCTTTTATCCTGATTTACATATTTTATTTACATCTTTTGCTCTTACATAAATGATTACAAAATAATTAATCAAAATTTGATCGTGTATGATAAATTCGAAAACATGGTACTGCACATAACCCAACATCGCAATCTGGACAGTAGAATCTAATATCTCTTCTTACCTTCTTCCCTTTACTATCTCTCTCTTTGAGCATCAAATAATACACCAACGCTTCTCAAACTTTCAATACTCGTGACCCAATATTCAATCATCATTTTCATTGTGCCCACCTCCATACAATAACATTGTATTGAATTCAATAATACTATACTTTTACGCTAAAGCTACAATACGATTTTAATCTCTTATGTTCCACCGACGTATATAAACGTCTCGCTCTGCCAAAACATTAATCATCTGGACGTATATATACGTCTTTCCGAAGTACGATCGTTTCTGCGCACTGCTATCCATACAATTATTCCGAAGGCTATGGAACACAATAAAAGGACCTTGACAGTCTTTGCAAAGGATTTACTTATTTCAGAGGATTTTACTTATTTATTCCCCTTTTCTCCCCTCACCCCCCCAAAAAAACATTAAAATACTCGCGTCTACGTGAAAAACCCTGGCATTGAGGACCAAACCGAGTAGCTTTTAATCTGCAGTTAAAGAATTAGTTATAAACCGTACAAAAAAATCATCAAGCCCATGTGTTAATATAAGCCCATGGGGTCACTAGTAATTATCAAGCCTGTTCTTAACTTAGTATTGTTAAACTAATAATAAAATACATTGTACAGTACAGATACTTTTGTAAGTGTATTATATTAATGTAAATGTATATTTTATATTTTATTATGTCAGAAACTATTTTGTTTGCTTACTTTCAGTAAATTAATAATGTTTTGAATAATCTTTAGTTTGCAACTTTTCAATATGCTCGCGCCCCCCTTGTAGAGTTATCACGCCCCTCAAGGGGGCGCGCCCCACAGTTTGAGGAACTCTGTAATACACTGTCGAGTTGGATTAGTTTTCTTCTCTGTTGAGGGGGGAGGGGGTGTAGTTAACAAAGTGTCTTTCAGACAAGCGTGAAGGGCAGGAGTACTCCCTGTTTTTGCAGAAAATTGTACCGAGTGATACTTCTCAATTTTTTCGAAACCATAAAAAGAAAATGGGAAATAATTCGGGAAAGACCGATTACACAATGTAAATCTTCACAGGGCCCGAACTACAGTCAAAATGAATCAGAACGGTGCGCTCCGCCTGCCCGAGCTCAGCTCGGGAAAAACCGGGAAGGGGTTAGTGAGGGGAAGTTTCAGATTTGTAAAGGAATAGATAAAAAAAATCCCTACATATCTTTCTTTCAAAAGAGGCTTATTTAATCAAAATATGCTCCGTTTGCTTCAAAACGCTTTTCCTAACGAGATTTCAATGCATAAATGTCTGTCTTGAAGAAATTCTGATCTTTAGAATCAATACATATTCTGATACGAAATTTCCCGGCTGTTTTCATTTTAATACTGTTTATCACATAGAAACTGTTTAAATAAAAAGGAAAATTGGTTGGTGGAAGATCTGGTGAATAAGACGGGTGCTGCCTGCAAAACTTCTTAACGTAATTCATTTAATTTCGCTATATTTTTGTACGAACTTTCCCAAGAGAGCTGTGGAGAAGTATTGGGCCATGCCGATTAATAAAGAATGAGCATATAATTTGCAATTTTTTATGCATTTTATCAATATACTGACAGAATAATAGATTCAGTTTTGGATTCATTTCATCCAATGACTTTTGAGTATCATTTTTCACAGATATTTTGGGTCTTTTATGCGGTTCATTTTGTAGGGAAAAAAATCACCTGACCTAAATTTTCAAACTAACGCTGTACTTTTCAGTTTTTAATTTTATTCTCCCCAAATGCCTGATTTATATTGCGTGCAACTTTTGCAGCATTATTACCAAGTTTAGACTTATATAAAAGTTACATGAATATCGGCTTAAGGGGACACAGTACGATTTAATTGACAAAAATCGGCCAAAAAATCAAACATACCTTTTTTAGTCTAAATTATTCTTTATATACTTTTATATAACCTCATAAAATTTGAAAGCTTTAAGCTTTAAAATCGCAGAATTATGATAGCTTTTACGTTCGTTTTTATTCACATTCCTATGGCACACACAAATCAAAATCTTAAACTTACTTATCTCAGAAAGATAAAATAGCTAGTTTGTCTTCATGTAAATTTCTAAGGCTTTTTTTTTCTATTGTACCTAATGCTTTGAATTTTTTTTACCTATTGCGAATAGTACATGTTACAAAAGTTGGTATGCATTTTGGAATCAAAGCAATACTTATTTATTTAAAAATAATTGAACTCAGAATTTGTACATTTTTTAAGGAGTTTTCAATAAGCATTCATAAAAAGAAATATTGTACGAATATCAATCATGTTATCGCAAAACCCATTCCAACTTTTGTTATACGTAGTTTGTCTTACTTGTAAATCAAATTTCAAGCGTGTGCGTAAATGTTTGTTGGAGGAGTAGCATTTTAAAATCACTTCACAAATTTCCCCTTTTTTTCCTTAAAAAATCAAATGGCTAGCTTTTTATGTCATTTTGAGCACAAAATCTTTTTTACATAGTATACACACATAGGAGGCAGCCAAAAATTTTGAAAATCCTTAAATTAAAAGTTTTTGGCTCCATGTCCTCGTACCAAATCGTACCATGTGCTCTTAATTCATATCCTTCCGAAATTCAAAACGAATAACGTAATGGAACATTTTTGAGAAAAATCTTCTTTGTTGAAATGGGACTTCTGCGATGGAATATACGATTGGAAATGCCAAGTTATTTCCAAAGGAGCATTTTATTGGGTTTTTTCTGTTGCGGATTTCGTACATTCCTCGGGAGCTGGTATCACCTTTTAGTGCGACACCATGTAGAAGGAATACCAATCGTAGCAATTTAATTTTTAAGTCCATTTCCCTCCACAGAGGAAGGCACCTGTGCTCTGACGATGCGAAAATTTATTAGGAATTTAATTTTGCCGAGAGCACCCAAGCCACAAACAGGCACTCTAAGGATCTTTAAGACTCCGCATAATCTTACGACATGGACGTTGTCGATTTTCTGCATCATGAAAATCTACCGAATTGTGCCGAGGTCGAACCCACAAACTTGGGCGGACAAGGCCAAACGTAAATCAACTACTCCACCCAGCCGACTTTAATAGAACAGATAGCAAGATTGTGAACGAGGTTATGGTAAAAACAAAAAAAGGAAGACAAACGTTCATATGTATACAAAATCCGGTATTTTATAATGCACCAATTTAATAGAGCAGTGGTTCTCAAACTTTCACTACTGGTGACCTAATTTTCAATCATAATTTTTATTGCGCCCCCCCCCTAAAAATAATGTATTGAATGCAATAATAATGCACTTCGGCACTAAAGCTACAATACGATCATAATTATAAACCGTACAAATTAACAAGGTAAGTATTAAATTTTGTATATGTTACTTTTAAGTAATATATATTTTTATTTATTTATTTTTTTTACTTTTTAGTTTATTATATATAGATTCACTATAAAAGCGTGTTTTTAGTTTGTTTTAAAACTATAATTTATTTTTACTATACACGATAAAAATCACAATTCCAGTGAATAATTTAACTAAGAGAAAATATACTTACCTCCTTTCAAAGACTTTTCAATTTTTCTTAGATAATTTGAGAAAAAAAATCCAATAAAACTAAAGAAAATGTTCCAAATGTGCGTGTCCTTAATAAAGGACATAAATCACAGACACTTTTCGCTAACAATACAGGAACGTTATTTTTCAGCAAAACTGTCATATTTTGTTCACGTTTTTGTAGTTTTGCAGTCGATTGATGATCTACAAATAGCATTTTGAGCTTTTTCTTCCTTGTGTCTTTTTGACAAGGCAAAGAGCTACATTTATAGCTTCGTAGTTTTCTTCATTGAGATCTTTAGGCAGCATTTGAAAAGTTCAAATCCACTCAAACGTTTCATGTCTAACGCTTTTCTCGTGTTTACTTTCGCTATCTTGATTAATATGCATTATTTCAGCAGGTTTTTCAAATGCTTGATCAGTTTCAACTTCCTTCAATAGGGATCACAGATGCTTATCTATATATCATAAAACTCATTCACATGGGGAAAAAACAACAGAAAAATATTATTTACTACTTTTCTAAAAGGAAAAAAGACGGAGTGAAACATACCAATAAGTTTGAAGGTCAAATATATGATAATCAAAAGTAGTATTTTAGGGGTAAATATAAATCTCTCATCGTGGGATTACAGTAAAGCAAACAAAATATCTTTTTTTTATTTGGTTATAGGATCAGAAATGGCTAATGAGCGCTTGTATAGTGGAATCTTTTATTTTTGAAGATAAAAATAAATTATATCAGTGTAAATGTGTATTTTTTATTATGTCAGAAAGCATTTTGTTTTACTTCACTTCAAAAAATTATTTTTTTAAAACTTTTATTTTCAATATGCTCGCGCCCCCTCACAGGGTTACCGCCCCCCCAGGGGGGCCCGCCCCACAGTTTGTGAAACACTGTAATAGAGAAAAAAAGGCACATTAAAAATTATACTACGGTATAATAACTACTTCAACGTATTTATAGATACAAATAGTACCCAATTGAGGATACACTTGTCTGTAAAAATAGCTGAATAAAAAATTTATAAACACATTTTATTTCTTGTTGATATTTATATTTTTCAATTTTGTTTGATCTTATTTTGCGTTTTGTCTTACACGTTCTAATAATGCATTATTTACAGAATCAATATAGGCTCTATTTCCCGGAAAAGGTATAGAATTTTACGAATACAAAAAGGCTTAAAATTAAATGCAAACTTGAAATGTTTCTGAAATAAACCAAATGCATTTATAATTTAAAATATATTAAGAGAAATGATAAAAAATGACTTTTATTTGTAGTCAAATTAACCAACAAATGAATCAACATTGTGACAAAACGAAAATTAAAACGCTAAAATAAAATAAATCAAAACAAACAAATAAAAAATATCACATTGTCGTTAAGAACTAACTAATGCCTTCCGGGTAAATATACAGGCGTTTTAAAATACAAATATTGATAATAAAGTTTAACAAAGTAATATATTATATTTTTTATAAAAGGTATAAAAATAGCCCAAAAAATGATTTATAGCTTAGTTATCTATATTTCACTGGAGTCATGATCTAAATCATCTTGTCTTTTTTAAATTCTATTAATAAAGTAAAGATGTTTTAATTAAAATAATTGATTCGAATAGAGTTAAAGCTTTTCAACATTTCTCTCATTCTTCGGCAAGACTTCATTTATCAACCTACTTCATTTAGAAAATGACTTTTAAAATAGATAAAATGAAAGAAACTTTTGACATATCCTATTTGTCAAAGAACAATCATCATTTTAACTGGATTTTATCCAACATAACCTAAATGCCTTTCATGATATTCTACTGTAATAAAAAGGTGTTCGAAATGCTTTCTTTAAAATACATATATGGTAGATATCGTCTGCAACTTTGATTAAATATTTTTATGACTTATATAAGTGCGTGGCAACATTCAGGAATCTATTTTATTTTATCGTTTGGTAGTAAATCTGTTTTTAATTAGAATAGAATTTTTACTTAATTGGTTTCAAAGGACTAGTAATTAATTTTGATATCGCAATAGAATTTTTGATGAAACCACATTTGAAACATTGCAGAAATACTTTTATGGAATGTTATTTTTCATAAACAACAGTATTTGATGAGCGCTTAAAAAAACGTGGTAATGTTGAATGTTTTCTTTGAGTGTCAAAGCATTAAAAAATTGATGCGACGAAGTATTTTAAAAAATACGGCTCCACATTCACCGGATATAACAATGGGTATAACTTTTTTGATTTTTCTACAATTAAAACTACTTTGTGGTCATCTTTGACGATCATCATCATCAGAAAAATTAGAAGTTCCATAAATTAAACTTTAAGGCATGTTTTGCATTGGTGTAACGAAGAATATTAGGGCCCCGCTGCAAACTTAGGTTTTGGGCCCCAAGCCCAAATGCGTACTTAGCGTCAGTCAAGCTTTGGGACACACCGCAATGCGGGAGAGTATGTCACGCCACTGATGTTTTGAGAATTAGAAGAAACGGTGTGGATGAAATGCATTGAATTAAGAGTTGATTACTTCAATGTAACACACCGTGGGCAATAACTTGACATGGTTTGATCATACTTTTTTGGTATTCTGGTACACTTTGAACATTTTTTTTGTGCCTTATTACACTTTGAACATACATTTAATGATTTAATACACTTTAAACATACTTTTTTGGTGCTTTAATACACTTTTAACATAATTTTTTGATACTTGGATACACTTTGAACATACTTTTTTGATATATTGATACACTTTAAGCATACTTCCTCAACACTTTGATAAACTTATTTTTGAAGATTACCCAAGACTATATTAACAAGGATGAGAAAACTGTACCTCTGCTGAAATCATTTAGTTCTTTACAAAAATTTTAGATTTTCCTTTTTCCCAAAATTTCCTATTTCTTGCTGAATGAATTTTTCTATTAACCAGCTCTTAATCTTCAAAGATTAATTATTTTGCATGATATTTTAGCACCAAAGTAGTTTAAACTAAACGTTTGATGGAAATCAGAAGATTTAAAAATATTTTGAATTGTGACTCTTTTGAAATTATATATATAAAGGCATTAACAGATTATTCCAAAATGCTTTTTCCTATTAGTTTCTAAGAATCAAGAGAGTAGAATTGAAAAAAAAATGTCGGTATTGCTTTCTATCTATCTATCTATCTATCTATATATATATATGAAAACTGATTCTGAAAAAGTGATTTTTATGCCAAAGTATGGAGATCAATGTATCTGTATTAAAGAAAAATAAATTATCTAATGATCTCGATGTTAATTGCTACTCAATACAGAAAAAAAGAAAATTCCTTATACAACAGAAACGGAAAAATAGCAAATCTACTTCACTTGTTTTTTGTACCTCACTGAATGTAATGTGTTATAGTTAATGTAATCATTTCGATTAATGCGTTTCATTACCTGCTAGTTATTATTCGTTTATTTCTTCACTAATTACTTTGTGTTTACAAATAAGAATAACATGAGCTAGAATTGTATTTGTGAAATCGCCTGTTCCGGTTGGAGACAACATTAAATTATATTATATAACCCCTAACTTTTTACTACAGAAGAAACAGTAAAGAAATTATATGAATTACGAAAATTATTTTTCTTATAATTACCTGTTTATAATTTGTCTATTATAATAGTTACCTGCATTAACTATTACTCGGTGATAAAGAAAGTTATGCCAATCATTTACATCCAGTTTTGCTCGTTACACTTGACGATATTTCTATATGGGCTATTTTGAAAGTGGTGTAAGAGTCCATTTCTTTGACGAATTTATCTAGCTATATTAATATTTACATTTCTGATTCTTCTTTTCATTTGGTAATAAATAATAACAAATACAATCAGACCCCGATTTAATAAATTCATTGGGACCGAACCTTTTAACCGTTATATCGGGATTATTCGTAATATCGGGATACAAATAATACAATTTTTTTTTTATTTAACTTTTTGGAAATTCTGTAATAAGCAACTACACAAAAAATATCCGTAGTCAGAAAACTGCATACTTTATTTTCAGCATACTATTAGCTAATTATTACTCATGAGTTAGTTGGAAATTTTTTTAAAAAATGAATAATATATGTTAGACAATCTTTTTGATTACTGACTTTTGAAAGAGCTCTTTTCGACTTTATGCAGACAAGAAAATAATGCTGCCTTTACATCTTGTTGTATAAGGTACTTTTTCACAGTTTCCAGACAATGTAAGACATTAGAAAAGGTTAATTAATTTTGCTAAAAATTTCATTATCTATTTGTGCATCAAAACAGCTACGAATTTTTTCCGACAATCTGCCACGCTCAGACAATTTTCAAAAACAAAATTTTCTTCAAAATCGTACTTATAATAAACTTCACTTCTCTGAAGAAAGAAAGCAAATGATAAAATCTCATAATATTATCTGTTTTTTGGAATAAAATGAGATAAAGGAATTTCCTGTCCCATTCAAACCTCACGCGGTACGTTACACTAATGGCTCATCTATACCTGTAAAATCTAATAATGGGCTGCACTCTTTGCTGTCAAAATTTCCTAAGAAAAAAAATAATTTTCTGTTAAGGCAAAAAGGATGTCATTTGAAAAGAAATACAATTTTTTTCTAATCCAAATTAATATTTGTTTAATTTGCTGATAGAATTCTTTAATTCGAGGTTTATTATTCATTAAATAGGTTTTTTACGCTATTTTAATCGATGATAGAAAATATTCATTAAATCATGAAATTCCTTTTATAGGGGGTCCTTAAATTGGAGCCAGACTGCATATTTAAGGTATCCAACTACGTTCGGAACCGTGATTTTAAAAAGGCGCATTAATGGATACTTTTCATGATATTTAGTGTCACTTGGATTAGAATACATATATAAAATTGTTTTAAGGACATTTTGACAAAAAAAATATATTTTAATACAATATTTCGGCAAAAAATTAACTTAGAATAACCTTTTTTCAAAATGTTCTCTTTTTGTGAAAGATGCTTCTATTATAATAATATACTGCCTCTGTACAGAGGCTCAACTATGATTTTTGAAAAATTCACATTATTTTCAGAGCTACAACCAGTTGAAATAATTATCAGCGTTTTTTTCTTAAACTTTCTCCCCTCTGTTGTCGTAAAACATGGATAAACCCACTTCTAAGTCACGTATTTCAAAAATTCTAGTTGAACCTCTGTACAGAGGTCTGAGCTATACACAGACAAAATATTACTATAATAGAAGCATTTTTCACAAAAGGAGAATATTTTGAAAATGGGTCATTTTATGTTCATTTTTTGTCAAAATATTGTATTTAAATAATTTTTTAGTGTAATACTATTCTTATAAAACAATTTTATATACATTTTCTAATCTAAATGACACTAAATATCATAAATATTATCCATTTATACGCCTTTGAAAAATCACGGTTCCGAACGTAGTCGGATACCTTAAAACCATAGCGATATTTTTTTTACAAAAAGCTGCTGTATGGGAAAACTATTTTGAGGGTGACTTAAATTACATTTAATAAAATTGCAGACGGATATTCTGGAATAAAATTTTTTGAAATGAAAACTGTTTGTCATATTATTAAAGTAATGTTTCTCAATTACTGCATCATATGTCATCAATTAGAACAATATTTTGAAGTTTATTAAGACACAAAACTCATGTGATATAGCTCGATTTTACAATAAATAACATTCCGCTTTTAAAACAAACGCCTAATATTTTTAGTGGTTTTTAATTTTAAAATATATTTTTAACAATTAATTATTTTAGTGACAAATTATGATATTAAACTATAAGTAAAAATTTTTGAGAAAAAAAAGTATAAAATCTAGAAATAAAAATTTTTTTTTCTGTAACTGAAATAAATTTTTTTAGATGCATCTTGTTACTTATGATACACTGTATATATTAAACAGCTATAAATGAAAATATTTTGAAATAAGGTCTTATATTTTTGATTTTAGGCAGTTACTTGCGATAATATCTTTCTGGTATTTATTTTTCTTGGTCTTAAAAATATTGTTTGATGAATATTTCTTCTTTTTAAATCTTAAAATTGATGTCAGGTTTTCACTTTGTTGTTTATCATTTCTCTTCTAGCTTATATTTCATTTTAAAATTGCGATATTTTCATATTGTGTATTGTAGTACATGTTGCTTATAATCAATAAAAATCGTTATTAAATTTAAATTTAGGCTGCTTCTTTATTTGATTTTAGTAATTTTCTTTGAAATATATTTGATAAGAAATATTAAATGCAACAAAATGGAAATTTCTATTGTTTTTCGATCTTGAGCTTACAAAATAGCGAAAATGTAATTAGAAAAAAATAATAGATACACAGTCAGAAATATAATAATAACTTACTCACAAATGTATTTTTTTTACAAAAGATTAGTGGATTACTATTACTTAGATATGAAAATACTGGAATTATGTAATGAAATTTATCTTGTTTTTTTACACCTAAACAAGTTGAATAATATTCTTTCTCCATTCTTTTGTTAACTTTTTCTTTGTACAGGAGAACAAAACTTTGTATTTAATACTTATTACTATCCCCCCCCTCCATAAATCATTCAAATTCTTTACGAAAAATAAATAAAAGTACGTAAAGTAAAAAATAATCCTATTCTAAGCAACTTATCCTTGATAGTACATTGTAATCAATAGATTCACATTCTAAAGTAAAACAAAAACATTAAAAACTTAATTTCCCTGAAGTAATTTTTTATTTTATTTCCTTAGTTCAAAAACACAATGTAATTCTAAGCAAAATCAATAATCATATTAATTAAATGTTTTTTTTAAAAAAATCAACCTCTTTAATCAAAGACTGCCTGAAGGACAGAGGTTAAAGCGGAAAAATACCTAATTAATACAGTGTATTATTACAAGCTGTAAAAAAATATTGAAGAAAGAAAGACAAAGCACTTGAAATTCTGTGGAAAATCAAGTTACTACCTCAGTAATCAAATTATTTACCTGCACTAAAGAAAATGATACTACTTCGTTAGCCACAATCCATCGGTAAAGAAAATCATTATCTTGTTTTATACTAAGCTGCTAAATATTTTAACTATTTTTTATCACGTATTATTAATTGGTTTGTATTTAAATATGCTATGAAACGAAATATTGTCTTAATTAATTTTTTAAGCAGTAGCATTCTTAATAAATTAAGAAACTTTGAGTTAGATTGAAATAAATGAATATGAATTTTGAATTTGTTTTTGAAGATAAGTTTAATGTTTTTGGAAGTTTTAAATTTATATTTAATACGGGAACATTCATAATTCTCTCCGGAGTTTCGAAGTGCTATTGGAAAAAACTAAGACGAATACAGCAAAAAATAAGAGATAGGGAGAATATTTGAAAGAATATAAACATTTACATACTGTACACATGTACTGTACAATGTATACATAAATATATACATTTACATACATACATACATTTGCATACTTTACTTACAAACATGCATAAATTTACATACATACATACAAAAATGTATACATTTACATACATACATACAAACATGCATACATTTACATACTTTACATACATACATACATTCAAACATTTTACATACTTTACATACATGCATACATACATACATTTTACATACTTTACATACATTTACATACTTTACATACATTTACATACTTTACATACATTTACATACTTTACAGATGTTCTGCTTGTGAAACCTTGGTTACATGGTATACATCAATGCTATAGTGTAGTTCAGTGATTCTCAACCTTTTATTGTTGCGGTACACTATTAAGAAGTTCAAAATTTGGTGGTACTCTAACAATAAAATAAGTTTAAAAGAATTTTACTTATCTATAATATAATGTAAAGTAGTTCATAATAGTAATTTCCAGTGTTAAATAAAAATAATATGTACGACAAAGACAACAAAATGTTTCTTGAGTAATTGATTGTAAGAATGCATTTAATACGAAATTTGAGCTTGTTGATTTTTGTTAATTTCGTTTATATTTGGTGTTATAAAAATGATAATGCCCCTCTCATTTCGTCATCTATATTTAAAAGTCTCGATCCGTTTTTCATTTTTATAGTTGTTGATGCTGAAATTCTGAATTCACGCAAATCAAATGAAGAAAATAGTAGCATTATTTTTAAAGCTTTTTTGGCTATTATGGGATAATTCCCTCTAGTTATAATCTAAAATGAATTAATTGACTCTTCCGAATATTTTGAAATTAAATCTCGATTATAATTAGAGAGCGAAATTAGTTCTTCCTCTTCATTCAATGTTAATTCATATACAGATGTATCCGTTATCACAAATAGATTACGAACTCAATCAAATTTTTTTAATATCTGAATTTAGAATGTAATGAATAACTCTCTCCTCTAGTGTAGTCACATTGTCAGCAATAATTTTATTAATAGTTTATTTCTATAAAAAGGCCGAATGATTCAGTTCCGATTTTTTAAAAATTTTCTCCGAGTATAATTGATAATTTTAAAATAATTTGCCGGCACACTTCAAGAATTTGAACGTGGTACAATGGTTGATAATCACTTATCTAATTCCCCCTACACTTGGCTCAACATGGTGCTATCAATGTTATTGGCAGTATGCATTATCCTTTCCGTGTTATCCGAAAATTTGTCGCGTGATGTTTGATCCCCCTCCGGCCCGGGGGTACCATCTCTTCCTCTACGCGACCTAGATTTGTAGGAGAAAATGATTGATCATTCAAGTTAGCCATAATCAACTAATTTATTTTTATTCCAATATATTGATCCAAACAACACAAGTCTTACTATAGGGATGTAACAAGGAGTGATATAACGTAATTCTAAATTCTAAGTAAATAGCGCTTGAAATCCTAACCACTATCTTTATGAGAAGTTATCCAAAGAATCTTTACCTACCTTAGATTCCTTAACACGCTAAAGCCCGTTCTATAATTACGCTTCTATATTTAATGTCTTACCATCAGCTCTAGGCGATCAGCATCTCAGCTTTCTTTCTCCTTCCATTCTACTCTACTGTTCTACCACGCGAATACTAAAGCTCCAGTATATATCTATTAACTAATCTGCATATCGCGGTTTCTTCTTGAGAGGATTGGATATGAAATAACGCCATTCTGGTCCCAAAGATTCCCCAAGAGGATTAGTGTGAAAATCTGATAAAGCCCCGTCACAGATGTATCAGAACTTTATGAAAGGATAACACGGGCTGTCATTATGAAAACTGATATTCTTTCAAATGTTCTTTGTTAAATGTTGAACAGAGTGTGGAAAAACTGAACTATTGCATCAGGGGCGTAGCTACCGTTGTATCAGCCGGCCGTATCAATGATACGGGGACCCGAAGCTACAGGGCCCCCAACATATACGAGGAAAAATTTGGTATCATATTAGGGGATCCCAAAAAGGGTGTGAAAGAAATTTTGATACGGGTCCCACTCAGGTCTAGCTACGCCACTGGTATGCCGTGTAACCAAGGTTTCACACATAAAACACTTGTAAAGTATATAAAGGAAATTTTAATGTTTCTGTATTCTTTCAAATGTTCTTTTTTGTTGTATTCATCTTAGTTTTAAATTATATCGCTTTGAAATTCTGGGGAGAACTATCAATAACCTTGCATAGATGTTATCAATTAGAGAATATATTAGATAAAATACAAATCAATCATCTTACAAATTTAACTGTAAGATGTTTTTTACATAAAAAAAAACATTTAAAAATAAGCAATTATGATCTTAATTACTAGTGCAGTCGAGCAAAATTAGTTTCATTTAAAATGTAACAATGGCGAGAAAAATTCCTTGGAATGTAAATATTCTTTTTCTTTTTGGTTAGCTTAAAATAAATAACTCTTTTTTTAAAAGAAAATAATTAATCGTCTGTCAAAGAAACGTAATTAATTTTTACTTTTACTTCTATTTGCTGCGTAAAAAATAGTTTTACGACGTCATCTAATATATTAAAAGAATGTTCTTTGTATTATATTCATGCGCTGAGACATTAAAATAATAAAAAGTTTTTATTTTACTTTTATCATGTTTGACAAATTATACTACCGTATTTAAATAAACCTGTAAATAATTTACATAAGAATTAATCTCTCTCTAATGTAAAAAACGTTCGTAATAAGCAAATTCTCTTTCGAAAATTTCACTTAAAATTGTATTGATTTACAAATTGATCAGGTCTTCAGCCATTAAAGTAACATGCAATTACGTGATATTAGTGGAAAATGTGTAAAAATTAAAATAAGCAAAATAAAACAAATAATTCGATTTTTAAATTGCTTTCATAAATTTAAGTCAGTTAAAGAATTTTTCATATAGTTTAAACATCCTGTAAATTTATATTTCTAAATTTATTTCACGTTTCCGCTTTAAGATCAAAATAATATTTAAACCATTTTAAGAAATTTTTATCTATGTTGCGAAAGTAAACATAGCATTTTGCGACATAGCCATCTGTCGATAGCTATGTCTTGGGGTTTCCGCGTAAGTTAGAGGTGTGGGATTATCGGAAGGATGAGACATTCTATAATTCTTAATATGACTTTTATTAAGAATTTAACTTAAATTACTTAGATAACGAACAAACTTATATTAAGTGAGAATAAACCAAAGTACACCGATTTAATTAAGTCAAATCGCGCAATTAGATCACTTATCAATATAACTAATTAGATCCGCCTAATCTCGATTCAATAATATACTAGCGTTCAGAATATAATCCTCCTACCTTGGTTGAAGACTCAACGATACAGATACTTTCAGGTAGACTGATGAACTCGTGTGCAATAGAATGAACCGTGTAAGATTAGCGAGGGTGGGCGTCTCCGTGATTCCTGGGTAGGCCTTCTAATTACACTTCCACCTTTTCCGAACTAAGCTTTCTCTAAATTGCCATCCTTGCTCACTAAACTTTCTATCCTTTTAAAGGTTATCTTATTTGCATTGTTGCTTCGTTTTTACTTCTTGGATTTGGGTTGGAAAAGTTTTGCCATTAATCGTGGCCGTCAAAGAACGTAGGAGTTATGTTAGAAGAAGAACGCGAGAGATGTCACAATTTTTTTAAAAATATAATATTGAGATAAACAGCAAAAACTAACATGAATAATATTTTAAAACTATAAAAATATCACATTAAAAAGATATTTTATACATTGAATATGAAAAGTGGAATATATTTTTGAACAAAATTTTCAGTTTGCAAAAACGGGGTTCAGTACTGGTTGAAAAAAAAGTGTTAGCTTTGCGAAATAAGTAAAACACAGATTAAAATCACACAGAAAAATCGATAATATTGTATGTAAAAATAAACTGTATGATTAATTTATAAAATTAATTTCAAGTAAATTTACATAAAAGTATTGTATGATAAAGAAATTTAAATAAAATATTTGATAAGAAATTGAAGAAAAACGTATTGTCTACATTTGAAATATATGATGCTCTGCTTAGTATTTAGAATAGGTAAAAAGACAAACTATGTTCAAAAAGAATAAAATTCTTGTATTTCTTGCATATATATGCGATGGAGCTTAACGTTTCCTTAAAGCAAATAATTTTATGAATCCAGAAGTTGGACACAAATTTATAAGAATTTTTAAGTATAAACTGAATCTGCACTGTTACGTAATTAATCGTCTTTCAAACGCAGGCAAGGTCAACGCATTTAACAGGAAGATTCTTTCGGAGTAATTTATTCTGCATCTCTACAGTAATTACAAAAGATTTACTTAGCTGGAAAGAATTAAAAAACGTAAAAACCCCAATAGCACAAATTCAAAGTTCGCACTGCAATTCAAATCTGATGAAACGCACAATCACTGTTAAACTTTGACTAACTTGTTGCTTCCTTATATCGTTTATATATAGACTGAGAAGAAACTTATTGTAGTTTTGATACTTTTCTCGACCAATACTTATCGTAGGTTCTTCTGAATTTTTCTGTTATTTGACGATAGACTTGGCGATATTTTGTGACTAAATTCCTCGCCAAAGAAACTCCTGCTTTCTAACATGATTAAAGTTTTCTCATTTTCAGCTCACAAACGATGTTTTAGGTTACAAACGCCTTTCGGTAGAAAAACAAACAAATCCGAAATTTCCGTGGCAATACAAAATTTCCCATTATTTTACATCATTGTTTTGTACAGGATTAAAAATGTGCTGCGAAATTTCGTCCCTGAATATGCATAATTTTTAGTCAAATGAGAAAGAAAAACAATTAAAACTCATAGATAATAGGATTTATAAAGGGGGGAAGCAGCCGTTATAAATTAACATTAATCAATTTTTGTAAAAAGAATGCGGAGAAAATGAGCTTTTTCGAAGACTTCTAATTTCTACACGGGAGTGGTCATGCAGGAAACGGAGTCACGCTAGGCTCACGAAATCTTTAATTCTGGGGAAACTGTTTGTTTATTACCAATGACCTTGTCAGTATACTCTTACATGACAGTCTTCATGGGAAATAAAATGTGTTTGCCACGTATCTCCTACTTTTTGGGAATGGCAAACATTTTTTAAATATCTTAAGGTATCCGATTACGTTCGGAACCATGATTTTAAAAAAGCGCATAAATGGATAATTTTCATGATGTTTAGAGTCACTTAGATTAGAATACATGTATAAATTGTTTTAAGGACACTTTGACAAAAAAAAAAACATTACTTAAATACAATATTTTGGCAAAAGAATAATCTTTTTTCAAAATGTTCTCCTTTTATAAAAAATGCTTCTAAAATAATAATATTTTGTGTGTGTGTGTGCTTATATAAAGTAAAGACTTCTCCAGAAAGTTTAAACTATTTTTTTTTTGAAAAATTCACATTATTTTCAGAGTTACAACCAATTGAAAAAATTATCGGCGTTTTTTTCTTAAAATTTCTCCCCTCTGTTGTCGTAAAACATAGATAAACCCACTTCTAAGTTATATATTTCAAAAATTCTAGTTGAGCCTCTGTACAGAGGTCTGGGCTATATACAGGCAAAATATTATTATAATAGAAGCATTTTTCACAAAAGGAGAATGTTTTGAAAATGGGTCATTCTATGTTCCTTTTTTGTCAAAATATTGTACTTAAATAATTTTTTACTGTAGCACTATTCTTAAAACAATTTTATATACATTTTCTAATCTAAGTGACACTAAATATCATAAATATTATCCATTTATGTGCTTTTGCAAAATCAGGGTTCCGAACGTAGTCGGATACCTTAAAGTATTTGGGTCGACTGAGTTCCCCCGACCACTTTTGTTCCAAAATATTTTCTACGAACAGGCTACGTTTTCCCTCTGTGAACAGTATTTGTTTACGACTCTTTATGGTTTATAAAGGAAAGTGAACAGAGCATATAAAAGAAATGGACATCTGCGATCTCTGTTGGACGAAGTTGTATCTTCGGAAAAAGAAATTGATCAAGCAAGAGAGGAAGCTGATGAAACAATGGAGATTAATCATATATTGAAAGTAAATTTGAGAAAAGGGAAGAACATGAAACATTTGAGTCGAAAGGAAGATTTTCAAATGCTAACTTAAGAACATCAAAAAGGATATGAAGTCACAAGTGAACCACAAGACACATTGCGCTCCTGTCAAAAAAAAAACGCAAGCAAGAAAATTTTCAACATGCAATTTGTCGACCATCTAAGGACAATATAACTACAATAATTTGAACAAAATATGACAATTTTATTTGTAAGTATCATTCCTGTAATATTAGCGAAAAGTGTATGCGATTTGTGTCCTTTATTAAAATCACACATATTTAAAACATTTTAGTTCAGTTTGATACGATTTTTTCTCAAATTAGGAAATATAATTTGTGAAAAATTCTTAAAAAATTATGTAAGTGTACTCTTTCGCTTGATTAAATTATTCCCTGGGATTACGATTTTTATCGTGTTCAGTAAAATTATTATAAAAAAAAAGGATAGGGTTAATTCAATCACCCCCGAGCGACCACTAACGCTGCTATCGAGCACCAACAGCTTTATTGAGGTAATTAATATATTTACTATTGTTAGAGTAACTTTCTATGGCCTTCAAACGATGTTTCTGGCCATAATATCACTTCGGCAGAGAAGCGAATACTACGAAATTTCCTTAATATACCTGTTCATAAAAAAGTGACTAGTTTTAAGCGTTATTTACGGACCAAAAATTTAAACAATGGTATAAACATTGCCAACGCCTAAATATTAATCGAAAATATTTTATTATTATGCATAAACAGATCTAAAAATTTTAAGAAATAATACATTTTTTTAAGACTTCACAGACTAGTATAAATATTTATCAAAACTACTTATCATTAATTGAATACTTGGTAAAAATGGTTTGCAATGATTAGTATATATATAAAAATAGTTTTCCAAAAAAAACGAAACATTATTTCAATGAATTTAAGCAAAAATGTACCATAAAAAACACGCGAATAACTTCCTTTAAAATTCTACTTTAGATTTTACTCTACTTCTACAGTAAAAATTGTCTTTAAGAAACTTAAATACGGCAAACCGCGTTTTTTACGTTTTAAGTATATTCACCGGATAATGCACATCTTTCTTTTTTTTTTTTTGCAAAGAAATCTGAAACGTACACGAGCAATGCTCATATCTTTTAAAGTCTAGAAATAGCCTGTGAGTAGATAATTAAAGCATGAAGTGGAATTAAACTTAATAATGACATATGTTGGCGGCAGTTGGTTAGAATTCTTTCTATAGATTGCTCCAAGCCAACTGTTTTAACCTTTTTTTGTGATCAGTTCGAAAAGTGTAGCGATCTCATACGGTTGGGATTCGCTTAGCTTATTAAAATTTGTGGAAATCAGTCCGCTTAGTAACATAAATTTTAAAAAAAATCATTTTAAAAGTACAGAAAATCTTACAATCGAGATCAAATGGAGGATTATTATTTATGGATCAGAGTAGCAGTGATGGTGAAGACGAAACAGAATTCAAAGTTGTGCAAAAAGTTGAAACGGAAGACGAATATGGCGATATTTTCAAATTACAAAAAATGAAAGTTCATAGTATGCCATTTCTTTTAAATAAATTTAACTCAGTGGCGCAACAGCCCATGAGGCGAAAGGCCTACTGTGCCCATCTCAATTTTCATGAACATGGGCACTGACTGTTCCAGTCAGGTGGTCAGTATGACGCATTTAAATAACTAGTATTTAGAAGCATGCAGAAATCTAATTTTGTATACTAGTCTTTTTATTTTTAAAGCTATCATTTTTATACCTGGCGTATAACGCGCATCCGTAAATTTTGATCTTAATTTTTGTGTTAAAAGTTGCCGTCATACACCGGAATATACGGCAATATTTGTACAAATAATTCTACGAAATTTTGTCATGTGTAGTTAAGCTACATAACCTATAATTCTTAAAAGAAATCATGTATCGGTATCTTTAAATATTATGAATTATTATTTTACTAGTAAGAATAAAACTATTACCCGGATGTAAAATAAACACGATCAATCATTAGATTATTAAAGGATATAATTGTTAAATAACTTTAATATTTAATTTATTAATAAAAATATAAGTGTGTCCTCTTTATAATAATTACATAAAAATAAGTGTTTTCTAGTGAAAGCTAAAATTAGATTTTTTTAATATATACGTTACATGATTCTTCAGAAAAATAACTTCTATATGTTTTTCAAAACTGGAAAGTGCTAATGAAATATTGTTAAAAGGAAACGATCCAATATCTGATTGCTAAGAAAATTCTTTATCTTTAATTTTATGTCTATATCATATTGCATCGTCATTGTTAGCACGGATATGGTATACTGTTATTCTATCCTAGCTAATGTTATGTTTTCCTTTTCACAAACTTTCCTAACTCATAACGGGTGTATTAGTTAATGGAAATACATTCCACTAACTATTACACCCCATTTGCGTAAAAGGTTAGATGATTATTGAATATTTAAATTGAAGTCTACAGTGAAAGGGTGACTGTGCAACAATGCAATTTATATCGTGATATATTGAAGTAGAACTTTTGACCAAAATTTAGGTTTAAAAGGAGATTTTAAAAATTCTTAGCGGGAAAATAATAATATATGAAATAAAAGATATGCAATACTTTGAAAGAAAAACCTTGTTGTTCTTAAAGAAACAGCTAGTAAAACATTTTGAAAACAAGTAATATAAAAAAAAATTCTAAGTCAATTCCTATTTAGATCAACAAAGAAACATTTTAATTTAGCTCCTTTTTATTAAATATTTACAATTAATATAAATATGTATATACATAGGACAGAATCACAACATTAAGTGGTCATTAATTTTTATTAATTTTCATTAAAGTATCGTATAGTCATCCAAGACAATCGTATACATAAAATTTCAGTTCAACTGAATGCTTTAAAACGTGAGACAAAAACCTTTTCATGTTTTGACACGTCGCCAAAAGGGTCGCTAAGTCTCCAAAAATTATGGCAATGTGGCTGTATTTGTAATTCTTTAATTAATTAGTTTTAATCAATTAATTTTTATTAACTATAATTAAGTTATTGCATTGTCATCCAAAATAAATATGTATATAAAATTTCAGCTCAATGGAGCGCTTTAAAATGTATTTTATTAACGATTGAAAATTCCACCAAGATAAATAAATATATAGAAAGTGTGCGTTAATAGTGTGTGTGTGTTGGAATTGAAAAAAATATATAGTCTTTCAATGTCGTTAAATACCCAGCGATGTGATTGTGGGTAACGGATACTTAAGTATAAATGAAGTGTTTAAAAAATGTGTTAAGTAATAAAGAGATGAAAATGTAGAAGAATATGCATTTATTTTAAGTTAGAAAAAAAATAATAATTGCTGCATTATTTTAAAAGAAAGAGTATCCTTTACACATAAAGCTGTGAAACACATAAAGATCTATGAAATCCGAAAAAAGCTATTGAAAAATAATTTTCTTACTTCTAGAGTTGATTCCACAATGACCGATTCTTTGAAAAATTGTTTAACGCTTCAAAATTTCTATTAATAAAGGTATCATCCATCATAAACAATTTATTTATTTGAAGAGACAGGAAATCTTTCCTCAACTTTTGCTATGAGTAAACATTTTCTTCAGGAAACATTTATCAAACATTTTGTTTATAATGCGGGAAAATAGAAAATAATGGTTGGTTATCAAAGATTGTGCTTCTCCCCAGTTCTGGCTGAATTCTTAAAAGTTTTATTTCTCTATGTCTGGCTTTCTTATTTTTTGAAATGTCTCCTCACTTTCGCTTCAAATATAATTAACAACATAGATCAAATTATTCATTATATGGATACTTATTTAAAATTACTTTTGTTACTGAAAATGGAATAATTAAGCGCAATACATATTTTTTGTGAAAAAGAAGTTACATTGACATCTGTAATTAGATCTCACATGACTCGTTTTATATTATCTTAAAATATCCCCCCCCCAAAGAATTTTTAGGTTTTAATATTCCTTTTAATGCTACAGACTACGTTCGAAACCACGATTTTGAAAAAGCATATAAATGGATAATTTTTTGATATTTAGTGTCAGTTGAATTAGAAAATGCAAATAAAATTGATTTAAGAATATTTTGATTAGAAAAGGTTACTGAAGTGCAATTTTTTAGTAAAAAAGTGAGGTATTTTAAAAACAGTCTCCTTTTAGGAAAAATGCTCCTAGAACATAATATTTTGCCTTATATAGTTGAAACTTCTATACTGAGGTTGAATTTAGATTTTTGAAATATAGTGCAATACGTTTAACGCGAAAACGCTTAAGACGAAATATCGATTAACACGAAATAATACAACGATCCCCACAAACTACTATGTATTTTCATACACTTTTTTCTCTTAACACGAAACTAAAATCACTTAACACGAAAAGATTTCTCTTCTGGGAAAGAACAAAATACGGAAAACACCAGCCGTATTGTACTATCCTATTGCATTATCAGAAGAATTCTTTTCAGTAGATGCTTATATATTGTGTGTACAGCTCCAATTATGGCAGATAGAGACGTTTTGAAGTTTGTTCAAAGCTCAGAAAAATATCATGATTGTGACGATGAAAATGGAATGAATAATGCAGCTCCTGTTCCCACATCATCCAATATGAGGTACGTCATAAAAAGTATGAGCATTTAATTAGACACACATTCCAACATTGAAATGAATAACAAAATGGACACAGTATCGAACAATTTGTTGTTGACAATTTGATTCTAAAAAACAATGCAATGAAAAAAAACCAGATTGATTTCCAAAAACTCAATAAATGTTTTGTTTTTCAAAATTTTTTAAAATTTTGTATTAAATTTTTTAAAGTTCTTGTGAATGTTTTTGTTTCTTTGATTTTTATCAAATATATGCATATCTATGTAGTTAAAATATACTCTAATAAACTTAACTTTGTTGATATCTGGGGGTTTTTTTTGCAAATCCTTTAACACGAAATTCTTTTAACATGAAAATATATTTCAGTCTCTTCAGTTTCGTCTTAAGCGATTTTCACAGTATATAATTTAGAAGTGGATTTATTCATATTTTTTTTATATCAGAGTAAATAAGTTTTAACAAAAAAAAAAAAAAAAACTCCTGTTATTATGCCAAATTATCTTAACTATAAAAAAATAACGTGAATATTTCAAAAATTCTAGTTAAGGCTTTAACAAAATTCCTAGCTATATATAGTTAAAATATTATTATTATAGAAGTATTTTTCATAAAAAGAAAATATCTTGGAAGTATGTCATTCTTTTTAAATTTTTTGCCAAAAAATTATATTCAAAGAATTTTTCTTGTTATAGTATTCTTAAAACAATTTTGTATATATGCATATTCTAATTCAACCGACTCTAAATATCAAAAAGTATTCATTTATACGCTCTTTCAAAATCAAGGTTCTGAACGTAATCTAAATTTTCTTAATATGCTATCCATGAAAATATACTTAAAAATAATTTATTTCATTTGACTTATTAAGCGTTTTAATGATGTAAACAGGAGAATAATTATTTAAAAATACGAAAAATAGGGTTTATTCTTGGCATTTAAATTTAAGCTGCAAATCTCATGAAATTATTATTTTTTCTACACTTTTTTCTTTCAAAAGGATCAAAAGCTTCTTAAATTAAAAGAAATGACGCTTAGGTAATCATTTATAAGAATTAAACAAAAACCTTACAAAATATTCCGCGATATTGTTAATTTTTTTAAGAAGGAATACACTTTAATAAACTGTATTATTCAAATAATCTTCGAGAAAAATAAGAAGAATCATACTATTCGTTTATTTTAGTTAGAGACAAATCTAATTAAAAAACATAAGGGACTTTTTTTATAAAAAAAATAAATACATTTTCGGATCCAATTAGCGATGTGTGCGCCACATGAATTTTTTCGAATAATTAAAAACAAATGGATTCAAATCTGTTTCTTTTTTCTTTGGTTTTGGTTTCTTATTTTGTAGCAGAAAAATATCGTCTGCATTTTTTGTATTTTTTATTCAAAGTATGGATAAATGGTTACAGATATGGTAACAGTTTGTTTTGTTAAAAAAAATTTGTTCAAAAGCAAATAAAAAACTATATAATATTTGTTCGGTTTTTATTCCGCCTAAAATGATTCTTATTAGTATTACAACCAAACCTCAGTAGTGTACCTGGATAATTAGATAATTAACTATATATTTCAATGAATGATTACACAAAATTTAATGCTTTTAATATAGCATGAATGTGTTTAACACATAATAAACTTTATAACAAAACAAAACAAAAAAAAAACAAAAAACGACGCACCAAGAACTAGTTGTCCAATAAAGACAAAAATTGATAGGTAGAAAGATTATGTACGAAATAGAAAATGATTAAAATTTCAGATAAATTGAATGATTCATTTCAGAGTTACGCAGAAACTTATTGAACTCGTTACAAAGTAACGAGTTCAATAAGGTGTTGACCCATCTCTAGCCTGGATGCAAGTTGCCGCACGACGTGGCATAGAAAGATAAAGCCTCCGATGGGCCCCTGCGGTATTTTTTGCCAAATTTGCTCCAATCATTGGGCAAAGTCATCAACATTTCCTGGTAGATGGTCGCCTTCCCATCATATCCCAGACATGCTCTATTGAAGAGAGATCTGGTGATCTGGCTGGCCAGGGAAGTGTTTGACAAGCTGTAAGACAGTTCATAGCAGCACGTGTTGCATGTAGTCTGGCCTTATCTTCTGAAAAATAAGGCCAAGGTCCTGCAAAAGGAACGGTAGCAAAACAGTTCTCAGAATGTCGTCGACGCACCGTTGGGCTGTAAGTGTGGGTCTAATGATGACCAAAGGGGATTGGCTGTCAAAAGAAACGGCACCCAGACCATAACTCTTGGTTTAGAGCCTCTGTTACGTGCAATTGTAAAAGGAGGATCGGCACGCTGCTCTAGGCGTCTCCAGACACGTCTTCGATGATCGTCAGAACACAGTTGAAAGCGAGACTCTTTGCTAAACACTATACGTCCCAAGTTAGCATGATTTCAACCTGATCTAGCCAAGCAACACCGTAATCTGGCTCGACAGTGTGCAGGCGTAAGTGGCAAGGGGCATAGCGTTTGGTACGAGGGTAAATTTCGCTCTATCAGCCGTCTGTGAATGGTCATGGGGGACACACGTGTGAGGGTCACGCGTCTGATGGTTGATAATGACGATCAATCTGTCCTTCCGATCTGCTGCGGCCCTTGGTCAACCACTACCATCATGACTCTAAAATCTGCCAGTGTCCACCCATTCTTAGCATTTTCTACTGGCCGCATCGCTTCGACCCATATGACGAGCGATTCTCCGATTTGACTAACCAGCCTATTTCAATACAATGATACGACCTCTTTCAAACTCGGATAGTTGCTCGTAATGAGCTCGAATCCTGCACCAATAATTTTTTTCAGTAGTTGGAAAGTATATTAAATCGCAACACAACACAGAAATTTTGACATTCATATTGAGAATTGTTTCTTATAGACAACTGCTGAGTGCGTAGTTCCGATACGCTGTAGCTCTCACTATTCATTCGTGGGGCACCAAATTTTAATCATTTGCATGTTCGGTACAAATGTCTTTGCTTACGAAATTTCATTGCAATCGGGCAACTCCTTCTTGGTGCGTCGTTTTTTCTTTTGTTAGTGTAATTAGAAATGATGTGCTTCCATCGCTGTTTTAACTATTGAATTATACAATTTTAAAATAAACTGCAGTTATCAGTAAAAATAAGACCAGTAAAAAAGAAAATACAAAATTTTCTAGTAAAATAACTAAAAATTCTACTCTTGGTCTATAGCTCAATAAGAATTTTAAAAATAATCCAAGATATATACAAAATTTTATTGTTTTTATTTCATTGTGTCCAATCTTTTTAATTATGCCTTACAAAAAGCTTGCAAGACACATTTTTTAGTGTTTACTGTTATCGCAATTATAAACTAGTTTCATCTATTAGTTTTTAACATTTGCCTCTTAATATGTTAATTTTATTTAATTTGTAAATGCTACGAGTTGTTGTACTTATAATTCAGGAAAGCATAAAATTACAGCTGTATTAGTTGCTGGAAAAAATAAATAACACATTTTTAAAATGTATTTTTAAATACACACAATGGCCAATAAATTAGAAATTTTTGAGATTTGAGTTTGAATGTGAGCTAGGGATAAAGCATGCGATTTTTTGTTTTCATGACATGGGTTACATGGGTGTAGAATACAAGTATAGTTAAGGTGTACGAGTGCTTTTCACGATGAACGAAGTAAAATGGAAGAAAAAGACAGATCTTTCAATAAATAAAAAAGAGCTTATTGTTGGTACCTGTTTAGCGGGAGTCTCGATTTCAGGGACAGTAAATCTCACTGAGTTTTCAAAAGCAGTCATATCAAAATTTTCATAAGTTGGAATCAGAACCCACAGTCCTGCACTAGAAGACCTAATTGTGGTTCGAATAGCACTTTTCAAGAGCGTGATAGGCGGCACTCCGATTAGTTGTACTGCACAACAGGGACTGTATTCGGCTTCAACTGACGCAAATCGTCACAACCAAAGCTCTTCCTAACAGATTTCAGATCAAACCATGAGCAGAGAATTGCAAAAGACAGGAATTTATTGTCGGGTACCTGCGGGAAAACCACTCATTTCTGCACAAAATGCAAAAATTAGTTTGCAGTAGCATCGGAAAAGAAGACAAAGGGCAATTGAGGATTGGAAGCGGGTAATGTGGTCGCATAAATCACGTTACACCTTATTTTAAACTGAAGGGAAACGTCACATTTGGCGAGAACCCCACGAAGCCATGAATTTATGTTGCCTTACTCGCACTGTGTAAGGGTCTGGTGAGAGTATCATATTATGGGACATGTTCTGCTGGCATGGAAGTGGTGCCCTAGTGTTCCTGGAGGATAAACAAACAGCTATGAGATTCCTAGATATACTGGCAGTTGAAGTGTACCCTGCAAGGTTGAATTTTTACCCTGATGGCGACAGATACTTCATGGACCATTATGCAGATACATATAACGCCAAAAATGTTCAAAAAGGGTTCGCCTAACATCCGTCCAATTTCCAACACCTTCTCTGTCCACTTCATGGCTGGGGTCTAAACCTATAAATGTGTTCGATATGTTGGAAAGACCCCATCCAACAGCACTCTCCTCTTACATCAAATTTACAAGATCTAAAAAGCTGCATAGACAATGCATGACATTCTCTGGACGTAAATCCACTATAGACTCGATGCCCAAACGAATCAAATAACATATACGTTCCTAAGGTAGTCCAATTAAATATTGATCTAGGGTTTCTAATTCACTGACCAGTATAGAATATAGTATATAAAAAAAGAATAAAATTATAGAAGAAACATACCGTACATAAAATCCGGCGTATAACGCGCACCCCCTTTTTTACGAAAAAATTGAAAATGTACGTGTGCAATTTTCTTATGTTTTGAAATCATTATTTAATGGATAAATCATTCCAGACTCTCTTTTGAAAAAATAGTACATTTCTCTCTTGAACTATACAACCCTTAAGCGCAAGAAGGGAGGGGAGGGGGAGACCGAATCAGCGCCATGGCTGGATTTTTCCCACGCTTTTCTATAAACATTGATTTCTTTTTCCCCTTTCATGTGATGTACGAGGCGGACGATTAATTTTGAAATAAATTAGAACAAGCCTGAGACTTATTACGCTCGTTGTCTGTAGTATTTCAATATTATGAATAATATTGAATACGCTTCAAACAGCGAGCAGTAAAGATGGGTCCTGGTAAACGAAGCAAAACACAGTGCCGGTTTCAAAATCTAAGCGATTCAATTTGCAAAAGAAAATGGAAATCGTGCTGCAGCAAGGATGTTTGATATTGGCGAAAGCTTCATAAGGGAGTGGGGAAAAAATGAAAAGACAATTAACATGTCAAAAAAGAAATGTGCTTTAAGTAAAGGAGTAACGAAATGGCTTATTCTAGGAGAAGGTGTTGCGAACTGGGTCCTAGAAAATCGCTTGAATGAATTAATTGTAACAAGAAACAGTGACCGTTTATTCGTCTTAAAATGGTAAAAAAAGAATGCCTTTTCATGTTATCCAACAATGAAAGTTCATAAGGTATGTTATTTCTTTTAAATAAACAGTATTTCGATATGCAAGTCTAAATTTGTTTTAATACTCATTTTTTTAAACCTCTCATTTTTATACTCGGCGTATAACGCGCACCCCTAAATTTCGATCTTGTTTTTTGTGTTAAAAGTGCGAGTTATACGCCGGATTTTACGTTACATAATATATCTATAATTAAAGTTAATTATCTTCTATAATATGATAATAGAAGAAAAATTAACTTATTTTGGGAGATAGGATACCCGCGTATCTATATAAATTTTAATTAAATGCTTTGAAATGGGTAATTAAAAAAATAAGCATGCAATAAATTTTGAAAATGGCTAACTAAAACTAGAAACTAACTATTCTAAAACTAGAAATTTTGTATCAGGATTTTTACAACCCATCAATATATACCATCCATTCATAAAATTTCTTGTTTGTTAAAAACTATTTTTCACTTTCATTAAAATCCAAGCTGAATGAAATATGCTTTTAAACTGTTTCTCTATAATACTTCTCAAAATATCAAAGTTTTGCATGACTTTAGTTGAAATATTGTGGACAAAATAAGGGATAATAAATACTAACAAAGTAATAATTTTTTTAAGTAACTGACTAAAGTTTTAAAAACTCATTTTTTGTAAAAGATAAAAAAAACCCCACTCTTTTAAATAAGTGCACTTAAAAAAAACATTAATTTTCGACGCATTATTAAGCCTAATTTGAATATTTCCATAAGGGTATAGCACTCTCTAATCTAAACAAATCTTCGAAATTGGCAGTATCTCTAAATATATTGCCAAGTATATCACTTACAACAGTCTAAGTAGAACACAATCAGTGCTAAATTCTCATTAGATGGTATTACTGAGCCCTGGTAAATCTTTCTCGGGACTTAATTGAGTTCAGATTTTGGAACGAGATAAATTTTCTTTGAGGATTAGTGTCTATCCATTCACTATTGATGTGAATGAATCTATTACACAAAGAGAATTACTGAACAGCAATGAATGGAGTTGATATATGAATGAATCATTCAAATTGTGAACTATCCGTGATTAGATCGTGTTTAATTTACTAAAGCTTTCATAATATTTAAAGAAGAAGGGTGGCGTATCTGAAACGATTAGGATGCTTAAATGCTTAAGTATATTCTGTTTTCTAAAGTTTCTCATGTTCAATTATGATTGTTTAATAAAACATACTGAAGTTCCTTCAAATAAATAAAAAAATAATAATAATTCATATTTTTAATGAAAAAAAACAACAGGATAACAACCTTTTTTTAATGTCCCATGTAAGGGAGTATTCGCAGAACAAAAACGACTTTAGAATTAGTGACTGTAAAAATGGTATTATTATTATTTCAAAGAAAGAAAATTGCAATATATATTTGAACTGTCAATAAAAACGACATTTAGATGAAGTTTTGAATAAGAAAAACTTGAAAAATCTGCCCTAAAATTATTCGATATTCAAATATTATTAATAAACTCAAAAGTATTAAATTTTTTTAAAAAAACCTCCTCCACAAAAAGAATTGAAGCTTGGAGAAAATGCCACTTCAATTGATAAATAAATTTGTTTAAAAAGAGAGATTTAGAAAAAATCTATTTAAGCTTAAAGCTAACATGATTTTTTGTAGATGCACGCATAATTACAAAACTATCTACCTGTAGAAAGCTATATAAATGGGATTCATTAAATTTTACCCCAAATTTTACGAGCTGGAAGAAAATAACCGTAAGTTATCATTTTAAATTTTTATCAGGACTCCATGGTCTGGTTTTAAGGTAAAGAATTCATTATGTGGATCGAGTAGCGGTTTGGAATCTTTATTTAAGTAGGTCATCGAGTAGAAAAGAAGCTGCTACACGATAAATCATAGATTTAAGAGATCTTTACAGTCTGAAGCTTTTAGAGTGAAATAGCAGTTTAAATTTACTTCTCATTTATTGACGGCGTTTCGAAATTAGAACGTGAGTTATCAATACCATATTGTGTGAATATAGTATAAGGTCCATTAAAACAAATAAAATAATCTTCATAATACAAGTACCAACTAGAAAAGTCCCATTTAAAATATTGCTGTAGTAAAAGGAAACATATTAATTGTTTATAATTTCTAAAACGAAAAACTATATATATAATTCATCAGAGTACGAATAAGATAGAAATATGTGTAAATATTTTTCCGTGGAAATAGTTCCCACACTTCAGAAGTGAGATGATATTATATACAGTTCACAATAAATACACCAAAATAATAATTAGATTTTTCTAACAACGCTACGGGCGATTCATGAAGAAGTATTCAGTTCCAATGCACTATAAATCAAGAACAATGTAAGACACTAGTCGTATATGTTACCTGTAACAGAATTATATGGCATTAATTTTAGTTTTGGTAGTTATGTGTGTATTCTTAGTTTATATATATAATCGATCCAGTAATCCATTTCCGCTTAAACGCGTGTTAAGCTATATGAATCAAGTCCATAGAGATAGCGGCTGTGATACGCTGTGTCAGATACGCTACATCAACAGGAAGGAAGGGACAAATACCTTGTCCTTTACGCACACGCACAAGAAAAAGAATCACAAGGTGTTAAGTCAGTACTTCAAGGTGGCCATTGGGTAAATGGCAAGCTGTAGTCCGTTGCATACTCTTTTGGCGACTTTTTGGGATACAATCGGTTGTCTAGGATTTTTACTTTTGCACACACAGACTGTTTTAAATTTTTCATGTCATTAATTGATTGGAGGTTCTTTTGCGAATCACTAGCGAAAATGTCATTCCACCGCAGTTGTGGAGTTCGTTTTCTGTGGCATAACGTGCATCCCCGCAACCCCCTATGGTGGGGGACCTAGGAATTCCAGGGGGTTTAAAGCCTGACTGACGTCAAGTACGTATTTGAGTGGGGCCCAAAACCTGACTTTTCAGGGGGTTGCAAATATTCTCCGTTACACCACTGTTCATTTTGTTTAATTCGAGAACGCAAAAAGCCTTCTCCACTGCAAACGCTACCTTTTCGAATGAATATTCAAATGATTCTCAGGCTATTGAATACGTCACTTCTGTGATGTAGAGTATAATTTACAATAAGAACAATGCATCGCAGGTCAACCACAAAAGTGCAACGATACATGGTTATCACCGGAATTGTTCGAAGTTGCGACCGCATAGCTCTTAGAACATCAGACACCTACGGATGAAGGATTGTCAGACGCGTTTAATAAATCAGGTGCACTGGCGGTGTCAGCTGAACCAAGGACGACCATGTCGTATAAACTTCCACTGTAGCCATTGGCGTCTCATACACAAGCGATTTCAGGCGGTCCCAGAAGAAGAAATTCAAGAAAATGAGGTCCGGGGAGCATGGAGGCCAAGCAAAAGGTCTGGGGCATCCAATCCACCTCCCGGGATATGTAGCATGGATGTGGTTTACCCCGCAATCGAAAAATGTGCTAGTGCACCTCCATGCATGCACCACACGTTCTGGTGCGCAGTGCTGTTGGAAAAGATGTTATTTCACGCCATTGAGGTATTTTGGCAGTATATGAATGCTTTCAGATTCTCTTAACTTCCGGAAACGGCAACACCCGGTATTTCGGTGCATTGTAACCTGAATAGGAATTACACTGAAAATAATTCGAGCACAAAGTATTCTATTTCATTTGGATCAAGCAGATTTTATCCAATCCAATTTCCGCCTGCAATTTTGTTGTTGCTGTAACTTTGTTAAGCATTTCTAAACGTCCAAATAAGACAGTTGTTTTGGCATTGATTTATCTTAATCTAAACTGAATATATTCTTAAAACAGAATAAGGTAATTGTAAAATGGCATTTTTCTGCCTGTTTTAATTTCTTTGCTATTTAGATTCAATAATAAATTGAAATAATACTCTAACTGGATATTTTTAAAATAACAACTACTTGTACTTATCCCAAATTAATATAAACAAATTTTTTATCACATGATCTGAACGTATAAGAGCATACAAAATGTTTTTGTTTTGCTTCATTTTATTTTTTTTAAAAAAAAACTTTTGAAACTTTTCTTCTTTAACATTTTGAATGGCAGAAAAAAAATCCTAAGATATATATTTTTAAAATTCAAGATGTTTTGCAAAAATATTATTTGAGATAGAATTATATATATGAATTATTCTTTTAATGCCGCAACACTTTCCTCGAAAATAAAAATATTAATTCTGAATTATTTTTGAATGTTTTTTTTAATACAAAATACGTTCATATTAAAACTTTAAGATTTTCTTCTTTAAAAAAAACATTAAAAAATCCTCAAAACAATTTGAAATTAAACTTTGTAAGTACATTTTTGCATCTGGTATGCTTTTAAGTTTATAATAATTTTCTTGAAAAATATTAAAAGTAGAAATAAAGCTATATTATAAATTAATAAACAAATTAAAATTCTGTTAAAATTATATGTAAAGTAATTACAACGAAAGAATCGACTCATTTTAATTTTTCAGACTCGGATTGTAACTCAACAAAAGTTAAGACGAAAATAAAATTAAAAATGCAATCATTGGAAAAATAATTCAACGTTGATCGGATTTTTAATTAATTTCTGCTTTCTTTAATTTAGCTTTTGTTAAAAATTACAAGGTATGTTTATTAAAAAAATTTAATCATGAATTAATTATTTGGATATATACGAATTTTTTGCCAATAAAGAGAATTTACAAAAGAAAATATTTTAAGTAGGAAAAAACATCCTGAATAATTTTTATTAATATAAATAATTTAAGATAAAAAATTTTAACGGTCATTTTTTAAATTTTATTTCATACTTTTAAAATTTTATTTTACGGCTTTTAAAGACAGATTTAGAGATAAAAATAAGTCCATGTTTCTTAGCATACGATGTATAAAGGAATTTTACAAAAATTTCAGAAACTTTTCTAATGTACAGTATGCTATTCTACATTATAGTGTCATATGTTAGAACTTTTTAAGAAAATTATACAAAAACGTATACAAAAAATATATTTCATTCTTTACACTACAGAAAGATATATGTTTGTCAAATATTTGGCTGACATAATGTGATTCATTTAGACTATATTAAATCAAAAAATTACAAAAAACTTTCTTTTTAAGGTATCCGACTACGTTCGGAACCGTGATTTAAAAAAAAAAGCATACATGGTTAATTTTCATGATATTTAGTGTCACTTAGATTAGAATACATGTATAAAATTGTTTTAAGGACATTTTGACAAAAAACAATTTATTTAAATACAATATTTCGGCAAAAAATAACTTAGAATGATCAGTTTTCAAAATATTCTCCTTTTGTGAAAAATGCTTCTATTATAATAATATTTTGCCTGTACGTAGCTCAGACCTCTCTACAGAGGCTCCACTAGAATTTTTGAAATATATAACTTAGAAGTGGGTTTGTCAATATTTTACGACAACAGAGCGGAGCAATTTTAAGAAAAAAACCCGCCAATAATTACTAAAATAGGTGGTAACTCTGAAAATAATGTGAACTTTTCAAAAATTCTAGTTGAACCTCTGTAGAGAGGTCTGAGCTATATACAGACAAAATATTATTATAATAGAAGCATTTTCCACAAAAGAAGAACATTTGGAAAAAAAATTATTCTAAGTTAATTTTTGTCAAAATATTGTATTTCAATAATTTTTTTTTGTCAAAATGTTCTTAAAATAATTTTATACATGTATTCTAAACTAAGTGGCACTAAATATCAAGACAATGATCCATTTATACGCTTTATTAAAATCACGGTTCCGAACGTAGTCGGATACCTTAAAAGAAAACGTACAAAACAGTTAAAAAATAAGAATACATTTAACTACTTGAGAAATACATGATTCATTCTCAGTATTAAAAAAAAGTATTTGTGTCAGAATTGTTGTTTAAATTTTAGAAATCAGAAATTCTTTTTGAACAAATTTGATTGTGAAAGAATCAGAAGCATAATGCATTTTGCAAGAGGGAAATAAGAAATGCAATTTCTACAATAATTATTTTTCTTATTGAAGTGAAAATAATTATTTTCTTTCGGCGCGTTTTGCTGAAGAATGAAACAAAATTGAGCATCAAATTAGGTTACGTTACGCCACAGTCGAGTTTATTTGGCTCCATTCGGCAATCGTACTCGGGTTGGCGACGCGAGCTTAATTTTGAATTGAAAAATTTTTAGGCACGTGTTTTGTTTACTTAAGAAAAAATTTCATGCAAACTTTTTCCCGTGAAGTTTTATTTTCTTTATTTAAATATTACTTTCATGCACCCCCACTTCCACTCAACTCCAGCGAGTGAAAGAAAGAAGAGAAGCGCAAGCAAAAATAATTGAAAACAAGTAATATTTAAAAAAAAAATTAAGTCAATTCCTACTTAGATCAACAAAAAATTTTTTTATTTTAGCTACTTTTTATTAAATAGTTACAATTAATATAAATATGTGTATACATAGGACAGAACCACAACATTAAGTGGTCATTAATTTTTATTAATTATCATTAAAGTATTGTATTGCCATCCAAAACAATCGTGTATATAAATTTCAGTTCAACTGAATACTTTAACCTTTAACACGTGAGAAAAAAAACCTTTTCAAGTTTTGACGCAAGTCGCCAAAAGGGTCGCTAATTCGCCAAAAATGATGCCAACGTGGTTGTATTTGTAATCCTTTAGATAACTAGTTTTAATCAATTAATTTTTATTATTTATTATTATATTATTGTATTGTCATCTAAAAAATCCTGTATGTAAAATTTCAGCTCATTTGAGCGCTTTAAAATGTAATTTATTAACGATTGAAAATTTCACCAAGATAAATAAATAAATACATAAATAAATATATAGAGATTGTGAGATAATAGTAGGAATTGAAAAAAAAATAATTATTGTGTAAGAGATCGAAGATAAGAAGAAACGAAATATATCTTTTTATTATTATTATTCGGTAGTAAGAGCATTTAAGCACAAAAATTAGCCAAAAGAATTAAAATCCGAAATTTGCCAATATTTTGGTTCATATTAGTGATGATAGCTAAGAGATTACAAGAAAATAAAAGCATTCATTGTGAAAAAGTACGAACCCTGTCCTTTAGTTTGATTAGAGAATTTTAAGAAAAATTAACAGATCTCAGGTCATAAGTTTTTTCCTAGCCATTCATAGTATACGTCATTATCAGGGGTGTAGCTACAGGGACCCCTACGTGGATAACTATAGTCCCATTAACAAGGCTACCATATCTTAAAAAGGGCCCGAAGGAATTTTGATACAGGGCCCAGAGCTAGCTGGGTACATACGCATCATCGCAACGGTATTGGCGATATTATATGAAAGAAGCCCATAGTTGCCAAATTGGCGAGTTATCTTCAATGTTGGTATTGCTGTGATAGTACGTAAGTACCATATAAACATATTATATAAATGTAATCTACATAAGTAATTTATACACATAAATATTTTTAAATATTCGGACTAATTGACATTTAAATCGAATACACATTCATTATAAATATACAAGAATGCATATAATTATTTAAACATTGCCCTTTACCGAAAATGTATGAAATAAGCAAATCCACCGATGAATGGGTGTTAAAAAAATAACTACTTAACGCTCGTATGCAAAAATGTCGTAAAAGAAAGCGTAGTACATCCGAACAATTGGATTCTCTGGCCCAGAAAAAATCAGGATTTCTCACTTCTATCATGTAGTTATAAGCACACACGTAATGAACTGAATTAACGGAAAAAAGAAATTCAAAACAAATCATAGCAGATGTTTTATGTTAGTAATTTTCTCCATTTAGAATTCAAACTCGGCTTGAATCAAAAATTGCGTGAAAATATTTTATTATTTATTCTGGCAAACAAATGTGAGGGAGTGTTAACGTCGCACTTAGGTAATACACTGAGTATTCTCGAATCTCAACATAAAAGTGTAAGCAATTACGAACTCCCTACAAGTAATTTCAGACGATAATTGTCTCGCATTTTTACACGCAATCGATATTTTTATGTGTTTCTTACCCAATTTAAAGCACAGTTTTATGGCTTAAAAGAAGATATCGAAGTGTTCAAAAGACATTTAAAAAATTGAAAGCTCCTTTACCCGCAATAACCATCGCACTGTAGTAGAAAATTTTAAGATTTCTACTATTATTATATTGATTCTAAAATACATGCATATTAAAATATTTAAGACTGAAATGTAGTTGTTTTTTCATTCTCTGAGAGATGCGTGACATTCCCATAAATTATTCTGCAAGATATAGTATGAAAATATTGCACTTAACTTTCGAATTTTCTTGAAGCATCACATTCGATATTCCAGGTAAAATTTATTCACTAAATTCGTATACGATATAGAGTGGAAGGTTTGTTTGAACATCGGAGGTTGAGGAAAAATGTAAAATAGTTTTCAATTTTAAGACGTGAAATTTTTTTTTTATGAATAAGCTGTACCTACTTTAGAAATTGTAACCAAAGATGAAAAACCAAATATTAATAAAGAATTTTTTTTTAATGAAGTTGTATATGTTTGAAATAAAATCTGAAGAAAACTATAGTTTTCAAAATATTTTATTTCTATTGGCAGATTATGAACAGTTATTAGCAGAGTTCATCAATCTATCTAGTCTTATCACCGAAAACAGGTACCTCTTTTTAGTGCGGCGTCATATAGGCGAATACCAATCGCCGCAGGTAATTTTGACGCCCAGTTTCCTCCCTAGAGGGAGGCACCTGAGCTCTGACGCTTCTAACCTGTACTAGGATTTAAATTTTGCCTAGAGCACCCCCTAGGGATCTTTTACATGCCGTATAATCATAGTTTTCAAAATATAGGAAGAAAAATTTCGGTACTTACGTATTAATGCAACAATGCCAACGTTCAAGGTAACTCGCCAAGTTGGAAACATCGTTTTCGCGTATGTGTTATACGCACTGAATTAGCAATCATGTGTTTCATTTCATTAAATGTCTCCAATACCGTTGCGATAATACGTAAGTACCGAAATTTTCTACGTGTACTTGGAACTTCAAATATAAATTTAAGCAAATATATTATATAAACACGTTTTATTTCAAAAATTGAAGTTTAAAATCGGAACAATGTATTTTATTTTCAAAAACTTCAAACGATTTTTTTCATTTAAATTAGAAAAATTAGCTTAATGTTACAAAAAATAAATCGAGGCTAAAGCTTATTTTTAATTATTTCACAGTTTTTTTTTTTTTTTTGCTTAGCTTTATGCATAAAAGCTTAATATGCATTTTTCTTAGAAAATAGAAAAGTCACACTATAACACATTCTTCTGCACTAATGTTTGATAGAATATTTTAAAAAATAATAATTTAAGTACTTTACTGTTTTTTGTCATTTGCATTTAAGAATTGAAACCGAAAATTAAAATTAAACGGGAATATTTTTTAATATTACAACTCGTTTATTTTAAATAAAAACTCAAAAATATTTATCTATAAAAATTAAATGATGAATTGCAGTTTCTTATTTATATCTACAGTTCATGAAAGCACCGAAAAAAGAACAGGATGAGTACAAATGATGAACCCGATTTTAAAAAATCCTATTTTCGAAATCACTGCATATACAACAATAAGTGATACATGAAGGAAAAGAAAATATACCCAGTGTTTTCCCCCCAATGATAAACAGAGCTTTCAAGATCGCTGTAATTGAAGTACAAATATGGCGATAATGACAGAGAAGAGTTTTTGTGTCTTAGAGTTTCCACGGGTTTTTTTATTTTGAAGTCATACTTCTTTTGGGGCGTTAGAGAAATAGGATGAGGGTAAATATTTACAATGCGCGCTCACACCGTCACGGATGTGATGCAAAACCGTCACGGATGCGAAAATCCTTTGTCTAGAAATATACAGAACGGGGCAAATCATTGCCGCCTTCAAAATTCTCAAAAAAATTATTTCTCTTCACTTCCCTGAAGAAGGGAACACTCGGGTTTTAACCGGAGACCTCTCGATCTGCAGCCGAATGCTCTACCACTGAGCTATACCCCCGCGTCAGCGAGCCTTTGCTTTGTGTTCCGTAGGAACGTATATGAAAATGCTTTGTCTAGAATATAAAGAACGAGATAGATCATTGCCGTCTTCGAAATTCTAAAAAAAATTATTTCTCTTCACTTCCCTGAAGAAGTGAGCATTCGGGTTTGAACCGGAGACCTCTCGATCTGCAGTCGAATGTTCAACCATTGAGCTATACCCCCGCGTCAGCGAACCTTTGCTTTGCGTTCCGTAGAAACGTATACGGAAATGCCTTGTCTAGAAATATGCAGAACGGAACAGATCATTCCCGCCTTCGACTCCCTCCCCATATTATTGGTCCTATTGTCCCTGTGCGGGGGTGTTTAAATTTATTTAAATCATGATTAACTCAGGTCTGTCTGGTCCGATTGATTGAAGATTAGTATCGTTCAACTCTGCTGGTGACCGCCTTTCGTCCTTGGCCCAGCTTGCCCTGCTAAATATTTTAATCTTGTTACGCCAAAGAAGTATAACTTCTTACGTGCGTACATAAGTACACACACACTTTTTTTTATCTTTTTTTTCCAGTTAGATAGGGGAGTGTACATTTATAGAAATTACGACGGAAAAGAAGCATCATCCAACAAGAGCATTCCCCGATGGTATCATCAATTTAAGAAAACAGGTTGCTTGTGTAAAAAGAAAAGCAGCGACCAGTCAAGCGTTTAAGAGGAAGAAGTAATGAAGAGGGTGAGGCAGAGTTTCGTTCAAAATCCATGAAAGTCTACAAGAGTTGCCGTCTATGAACTTGGAAAGCTCCAGAAAAAAAATATACAAATAAAATTAAATTTCAAGCCGTATCATTTGCAATTAACACACCAAGTAACAGAGGGCGGCAAGAAAGCATTTGTGCAGAAATAGGAATTATTGATTGAGTGATGTTACAAAATGTATGGAATGAACTGGATTACAAATCGGACGTATGCCTGTAACAAGAGGTTCACACATGGAACATTTGTAGTAAAAAAAAAAACTTGGCATATTTCTCAAGACATTCATTTATCACTTACTGTAATATGTGTAATAGTTTCGATAAAATGATTTTTTAAAATCGGGTCCTTCATTTGTACTCACCCTGCATTCAGGAACGTCTCAAGACATTTTGAGGCCCTGGGCCTCTATGCAAAAGTAGACCCTACCTGAGATCTTTAAAAGTAGACAGTATATAGCATGTATTGCCAAATACTCGTACAAACAGTAATTTGAAACAAATAAATGTGCACGACTCACAGTCTCACAAACTGACTTAAACAATAGCCGCATTCCGATCATAAACGGTTATCACATAATAATGCAATCTTACGACTTTTATTAGAGGACGCAGTTTGAAATTCCCTTTTGTTCAGAAAATATATACGGGAATAATATTTGACCATTAAAATTATCCGGATTATGATCTTATTAAGTCTGAGTCGAGAATGAAGCGAGACCCTGGGCTTATGCCTAGTTGGTCTATTACATAAGACGCGTTCCTACCTGCATTATATAAACAAACATTTCCACATAAAAACTTTTGAAGAATTCTCACTTATAACATGGATTTTGTGCTATAATAAATACGATAGAACCTTGTTAATCTAGACTAATTAGAGAACTTGACTCTCTCGATGAAACGGAAACATCTATAAAAAGAACCAAGGTATGTTATAGAGAGAACAAAGAGCACGTACAAAGTTACAAAGTACAAAGTGTTACAAAGAGCACGTATTTCGAAATAAGTTAAAGCAAAATAGTAAATCATCGCAAGAGAGAGAATGCAAATTAATGCTTTATACTTGCATACATATTAGAACGAAAACAAAATTTACAGTGAACATGACAATTCTGATATAGATTTGTATTTATTAATTTTGATTTTTTTTTTAAATAGCAATCCAGATTAAAACCGATTATAGTTTTTATTGGAATCCGATTTAATGAAGTTTTACTATATATGCGAAACAAATTTATGAAAATAAATGAAAAACTTTCAGAAAATTCTTAAGGGAGTCCCTTGAGGCAACATTTTTTTCTATCCCTAGATTATTAAAAAATTTTTAAAAATTGACTAATAGTATAGTCACCAATTTTTATGTGTGTTTGCTGTATTATTAATATTATTTTAATGTGAGCACTTTTTTTTCCAAAATTTTGAGAAGCTGTTTTTTAACGAAAATTTACATGTCAAGTAACATGGGAAAAGCTTTCAAACGATGAAAATTCATTTTGTTCTTCAACCCGTAAGTATTTTTGAATAATCTCTCTCTTAAACAAAAAATATCTCTCATTTAAATATTGACTTATATTGCCCTTTTATGTGTCCAAAGTTTCAAAGTCATAAGAGGAGAAGAATTTTCAAAAACGTTACACTTTTAATTAACTCCTTAACTGCCACCAGCGTATATATCCGTCTCGATCAACCGGGACATTAAGTACCCAAGACGTATATATACGTCTTTCTGAAAAACGATACTTTTCTGTGCGCTGCTATCAGGTTAGTTTTTCCGATGTCTTTTGAATGCAATAAAATTACCTTGACAATGTTTGCGAAGGACTTATTTTCTCACAGAAAAATTTGCTCATTTATATGTTTTCCCCCCCCCCCCCCGCAAACGTGTGCCTATGTGAAAAAACGGTGGAACTGGGGAGCGAATAATACCCTTTTAATCGGCGGTTAAGGGGTTAATTTACACTTTTGCGAGAGAAAGAGAGAATTTAAAGGTAGCACATTTACCTTCAAGTAATGCATATTACTACTATAATTTAGATTGCTAAAATACTTCTAATTATAAGATAGAATTAAATATTTTAAATTGCGTTAAAGTCAGAATGTAGTATCATACCTTTTCTCTCCCCCACCTAATACACCGCAAACGTGTGCCTGTGTGAAAAACGGTGGCACTAGGAAACAAATCGCGTAAATTTAAATCGAGGGGTTAATTTTACTTTTGAGTAATTATGATTTAAAGTTAGTACTTTTACCTTCAAGTAATGCATACTGCTACTATAGTTTGGATTGCTAAAATATTTTTAATTAAATTAGAATTAATATTTAAAGTGCGTTAAATTCGGAAGGCGCCATATTTAAATTTCCATTAAAAATTTGAAATACAATTTTTCACTGATTCTGGTGAAGTGATTTTTGTTTTGAAAAGAATATATAGATGCACACACAGCGATAACAGAAATAAAGTTAATTAATTTTGAGGCAATGATTTCAGTATTTTTTAAAACTGTCCCAAGCATCACACACTTTTAGGTAATCAATGCATGTTCATAAATGCAACAGATTACTAAAAGACACTTAAGGTATCCGACTACGTTCGGAGCCGTGATTTTGCAAAAGCGCATAAATGGATCATTTTCATGATATTTAGTGTCACTTAGATTAGAATACAAGTATAAAATTGTTTAATGATATTTTGACGAAAAAAATTATTTAAATACAATATTTTAGCAAAAAATTAACAGAATAATCTTTTTTCCAAATGTTCTCCTTTTGCGAAAAATGCTTGTATTATAATAATATTTTGCCTGTATATAGCTCAGACCTGTCTACAGAGGTTCAACTAGAATTTTTGAATTATATAACTTAGAAGTGGGTTTATCCATATTTTACGAAAACAGAGGGGAGCAATTTTATGAAACAAACGCCGATAATTATTTCATTTGGTGGTAAATCTGAAAATAATGTGAATTTTTCAAAAATTCTAGTTGAGCCTCTGTAGAGAGGTCTGAGCTATAGACAGGCAAAATATTATTATAATAGAAGCATTTTTCACAAAAGGAGAACATTTGGAAAAAGATTATTCTAAGTTAATTTTTTGCCAAAATATTGTACTTAAATAATTTTTTGTCAGTGTTCTTAAAATAATTTTATACATGTATTCTGATCTAAGTGACGCTAAATATCGTGAAAATTATCCATTTATGTGCTTTTTTAAAATCACGGTTCCGATCGTAGTCGGATACCTTAATTAAATTAGAATTATTATTTAAAGTGCGTTAAATTCGGAAGGCGCTGTACTTAAATTCCCACTAAAAAATATTGAAATACCATTTTTCACTGATTTTGGTGAAGTTATTTTTGTTTTTAAAAGAATATATAGATGCACACAGCGATAACAGAAGTAAAGGTAATTAATTTTGGGGCAATGATTTCAGTATTTTTTAAAACTGTCCCAAGCATCACACACTTTTAAGTTGTTGTTGTCGTGTCCTTCCCGAAGGGAAGGAATGAATGTTGCCAGAGCCTGAAACAGGTTGGACTTCTTTACGATAGATGGCGACACCACCTATATCCATCTCCACAATTTAGGCATGGATCTTGAGGGGAGGGAAATATTCTCCAGCCCCCTGCACTCGTGATTCAGCCCACAAGACTTTTAGACCCACTGATTTAACGAGCACGTTCTCCGTGTGTACTCGGAGGGTATTTGGTGGCATCGGACATCGAACCCAGGACTTTCGGTCTGGAGTCCAATGCTCTAACCACTAGGCTACCCACGGCCCACACTTTTAAGTAATCAATGTATGTTCATAAAAGCAACAGATTACTAGAAGACAATAATAAAATGCACTTCTACGGGATTAAATTAGCTGAAAAAAGAAAAAAAAGAGGAAAGGTAATATTTCACTCACCCGTTCCAGGCAACAGGCAATTCATGAAACACAAAATAATAGCTACTGCAAGGGGCATGTGGGGAATAGCTTTCCTAAACTGTCCATGCTTTTCTCGAATACTGACGATCTCCAGTTTCCCAGCATCAGAAGACTGTCCCAGAAGACCATGGGGGCGATCTGGTGGCGGTATCAGAGAGGGTCGAGGAGATGGTGACCTCCTGAAAGCACTAGAGGGAACTGTCCCCAAGCGAATGCTGGGGTCGTTCGAATCGGAGGCACTAGGGCACTTGCACAAGTCGGACAAGTCTGCACCCAGGAGAAGCTTCTCTGGTCGTTTGGGCAAGCTGCAGAATCCACAAGTTTCCGTCAGGGAGGTTTCCGCTTCAGCTGTTGGCGAATCTGCTGTGATGAAGCTTTGATGATCCTCTGCATTTTGTCTTGGAGATGGTGTTGCCATTTTGATTTCGGCTGTTATTAATCCAACGATGGCAACGGATTGGCAATAAGTTGTTTAAGAAGCTTTTAAAACTTTCAGACTTTTTTTATAAAGGTCGTGTTGAGAAATGATTATATTTTTTGAATCAGAAACTTATTCTTTGCTCATATGCTGCTGTTCCAAAATTGTTATTTCAATATAGATTTTATTTGTTCTGATTAAATGTGGCTATATATAAATGATATTCAAATTCTGTGACTGCAATATTTATAAAAATAACAGCAGCAAAGGAATTGGGTGAAAATATTTATGAAGAAATCAACACCTTTGATTTCTTGAGTCTTCCTATTTGATTTATAAATATTCCAGTTTTTTTGGCACTTTTAAAACAATTCTGTGCTAAAAGTTAGCTTTATAAATAAATGCAGGTATGTAAAAAGATTAAATGCAGTTATAAAAATGTTTGAAATTATTTTCAATGAAAAAGGAGAACTAGTTTACGTGCACTTTCTTATCTGAAGCTAGATTTGGAATCAAAAGTGATAAAAATTAAATAGCATATCTAATTATGTATATAAAACATATAACCGTTTTTTTTTTTTTTTTGCTAATTTTATAAAATATATCAATGACGTATATGATATTTCAAAGAGTACTTACGTTTTTACCTGTCTATTTTATGTTTATATATAATAATGGAGTAATAACCTGAAGAATTTCAAAAAATAATTTTTTAATCAAATAATAAGATGCTTTTGTGCTTTATATTATGCTCAAAACAACAAAGGAAACATATTAAATACTTATAAAAATAAACATCATAAGCTTTTAAACATAGGAATATTTTATATATTCGTCATAAATACTTATTCGTTCATCAAATTCAATTTCTTTTTAAAAAAGAAACTATTTCAATCAAATAAAGATCATATAATCCAAAAAATATTACATATTACCCGCAGATGATTCAAATAGTGTACGTATGTCTCTGCAGTTGCAATCAACAAGTGTCTGCCGCAAATCTTGAAGTTATCACTTTTTATTTACCACATTTCTAATTCACGTTCTCCTCTCTTGGTTAAACTTTTACGGCGTTTCCAAATAAAATTGAAGATTTTTTTTATCAACTAAATAATTTTATAAATCACTTGACATTTTTTTTTATATCCATTTTCTTTTTTCAGCTTGCACGTGCGTAGTATTTCTTCAACAATCACAAACTTGCACAAATCTACACTCACTAAATCCCTGATAAATTCCACGTGCATTCGATTTAATCAGCACATTCTATATTCCACATTAAATCATTTCCGAAAGTGAAAAAAAAAATCGTCTGCTCTTTTAATTCGATTGCAGCTGCTATTCAAGCACAATTTAAAAGCTTTTCGCTCTCTGCATAGTTTCCGAAATGAATGAGGCTTTGTTCCTAGCTGAGAAGCTTCGATCCATTCAGGCACTCACTTCATCTAGGATTTAGGTTTATTTATAACCGTGATCACTACGCTCCCGCGGTTGAAACTGAACCGAAGGAAGCAAAATCGTTTGTGATGCTGAGGAAATCGTCTGCTCACAGTTACCTTGGACCTGATCCTGTGACAGCGCCACCACTCGGAATCGTTCCATTTTTATTTTTCTGAGCGAATTGATGTTTCGTTTTGTTTGAGACGAGGGATACAGAAAAATAAAAAAAATAAAAATGTGATCTTTTTATTTTTGAGTTAGTGAACTTCAGAGTCGTAAGGAGAGAAAGAAGCAACAGATTAGGGGGGAAATGTTCCTTTGAGCTTAAATCGAATTTGTATGTTCTCTGTTTTAAATTCTATTCTTCTGGGAGGTGTAACTTTTCTGAAAAAGAAACCAGTTTAAATACTGTCAATTTATTCGAAATTTTAAATGATGTAATAAGGAATTGTGGCATTTATTTTGAAAATATTTTAATTCAGTCCTGAAATTAATCATTTTGTATAAATGATATGTATTTTAAATAAATAATTTTATTATTTTTTCTTGTTTTATTATTGTTATCTAACAATACACTGCTAAATATGTAAAAAAGAGTTTAATAAAATTGTACTTGAAATCCTTAGATAAATTGTTCAAAAATTTGAATTTACATTTTATTTATTGATTTATGATATAGTTTATTATTTAATAATTGTTTATTTGTAGATTGTAAATTGTCAAACTGAAAAATATTACACCTTATTATTAAAAAAACACAAAAAGTTAATCTGCAATTTTTCCAAGCAAATATTTAAAGGAATATTTTTATCATGCTATTAATATATATCATGCATATGTATTAATAGTTTTAGAATATGCAATGGAAATTTGTGATACTTAAGATTTTGATCTGCTATTTTTTACATATCCCTTACTGCCCTACTGCATTTCTTTTTATAAAATTACTCCAATTATTATAATTTCTACTAAGCATTAAACTAGAGAATTACTTATCGTTTATTTCACCATTTTAACACATACTTATGCTCTCAAAATGTATTCTTTCACACAATTCCTACTATTATTTCACTCTCTTCCTATATATCTATATATATATCTTGTTCAAATTTTCAATCGTAAATAAAATACTTTCTATTTATCCATTCAAGTTCAAATACATTTTTTAAATTTGTATTGGATGACACTTGATGTTAATACAGTTTTCTCAATTATTAATTCATTAATTAAATTAAAAAATGAACAAATATTAACAAAAAAAGGATAGTCCAACAGTATATACAGAAAGGAAAATCATTCGTTGTGTCCCTGGGGCGCAATGGACTTCTAATCCAATGGTCATGGGTTCGAGTCCCATCTCGGAAGGCCTTATTTTTTAAAATGTAATTTATTTTTACTACACTATTTTATTAGAATAATTAAAATTAATTAATATAAATAAATGGTAACAAACAAACAAAAATAGTCCAACACCGTATATAGAAAGGAAAATGGAAAATTGAAAGGAAAATAGTTTTCCATTTTGTCATTTAATATTGTAATTCTGTCATATGTATATACATATTTATATATTAATTATAACTATTTATTAAAAAGTACCTAAAATAATTTTTTTTTGTTGACCTAAGTGAGAATGGACTTAATTTTTTTTTATATATTACTTGTTATATTTTAGGTACATTCGCTATATAGCGTGTACCATTTTTTATACGAAAAAATCTGAGATGGATATGGGAAATTCTGTTTTGTATTGAATTTTAGAAATAGTCTATGAACGGAAATGAGAATAAACTTGACATTATTAAAAAAAATTGATTAACAAGTAATATAAAAAAAATAGTTCTTAAGTCAATTCCTACTTAGATCAACAACGAAAAAATTTATTTTAGCTACTTTTTATTAAATAGTTACAATTAATATAAATATGTATATACATAGGACAGAATCACAACATTAAGTGGTAATTAATTTTTATTAATTATCATTAATATACCGTATTGTCATCCAAAACAATCGTGTCTATAAAATTTCAGTTCAACTGAATGCTTTAAAACGTGAGAAAAAACCTTTTCAAGTTTTGACACAAGTCACCAAAAGGGTCGCTAAGTCACCAAAAATGATGCCAACGTGGCTGTGTATTTGTAATTCTTTAAATAATTAGTTTTAATCAATTAATTTTTATTAATTATAATTAAATTATTGTATTGTCATCCAAAATGATCCTGTATATAAAATTTCAGCTCAATTCAGCGCTTTAAAATGTATTGTATTAACGATTGAAAATTCCACCAAGATAAATAAATAAATATACAAATACATAAATAAATAAATATATAGACAGTGCGAGCTAATAGTAGAGGAATCGAAAAAATACAGTATATGTAACAATTTAGAGGAAATTGCAAATGTTTATACAATGAAATTCGCTTAACACGAAACTGAAGGGACTTAAATATTTTTTCGTGTTGAAGGATAATGCAGTAAAAAATTAACATATAGCAACAAAATTAAGCTTATTTTATTTACATTGATATGTATATTGCGCATATTTAATAAAAATCAATCAAACAAAAATATTCGCAAGAACTTAAATAAATTTAACACAAAGTTTTAAACTTTTTTGAAAAACAAAACATTTATTGAGTTTCTGGGAAAAAATCTGATATTTTTTGTCTTGTTTTTTTAAGCATCAAAGAGTCAAAATATTGTTTGATATCGTCCATTTTGTTACTCATTTCACCATTGGAATGTACGCCTAAATAACTGAGCATAATTTTCATGACCTTCCTCATTTCGGATGACGTGGGCATAGGAGCGGCATTATTCATTTTATTTTCATCGTCAGAATCTGCATCAATGGTATTTTTTTGAGCTTTGAACAAATTTCAAAACGTCTTTGCCTGCCATAATTGGGGCTGTACACACATTATCATCATCTGCTGCAATGAATTCTTCCGATAATACAATAGAACAATCTAATCCGATTGTTGTTGTTTTCAGTGCTTTGTTCATTCCCGGAAGAAAAATATTTTCGTGTTAATAGAATAAAAGGCATGAAAACACACAGTAGTTTGTTGGAACTATTGTATTATTCCGTGTTAACACGGAACATGGATTACACGGATAAAAAAAAATTATTTACAAGTAATCGCTCGTTCAACAGCAGAAGTAATCACCAATCGCTTCCAGTCAAAGCAATACTAACTGATCGCTAATCAAAACCAGACTGACTCAGCTCGGCGATTGTCTCCCTATTTATATCCCTCGATAATAATACGAGAAAGATCCGCTTGCATCATAGGTCTTGAAATTAGTAAATTTCTCCACTAATTTCTAGAACAATCCAGAGGGCTCTGAACTCTCCAAAAATGTTGCCAACTTGACTCTATCGCCAAGATTTCGCCAAGTTCCTATTTAATCATCATTATAACATAAGGAATGGCGTCGCTTGCTCTAATATTACTATTTTAACATAAATTAAATATAACATAGAGTAACATAAATGCATTACATACCCAAATACAAATTATTTACCCAAAATTCGTAACACTATAAAGGCTTATGAGTTGTGACCTTTTTATAACGCGATTTAATAAGATTCACTTATATGAAACGGAATTTTGAACTCGATTTTTATCCATTTTAAAAGGTCAGATTTTTTTGTGTCACCCTGTATTAAAAAAATATATAGAGAAACTAAGGTATCGTCCAATAACATTAATATAGTAAAATGTTTCGGCATATTTTTCGAACTATTTTCAGAACTATGATAAAAGAGTTTAGAATGCCTACAAGAGATAACAGAATGTAAGAAAAATTGTTTGAAATATTATAGCCCAAGAATTTTAAGAGTGATTTTTAAAGCTAAACTTCGTCATTTAATTGCGATCAAGGGGCCAGGATTTCCCTTGAGGGCAGTTTTTATATTTTGTAACAATTGAGCTAACGTTACACTAGAGCAGTCTTTCTCAAGATAAACTCTTTAAAAGGGTCCACAAGAAACTGTATTTCGAGGATTTATAACATGAATTTGAAAATTGTCCATGGCAAAATATTATTAATAAAACAATTTAATTATATAATAAATCCTATTTATTATTTCTAGAAATATTTTTATGTGTTGTTTGAAATAATGCATTTAATTTTTTTTATACTATTTCCGAAAGTTAAAAAAAATTATTAAATTTTTCAAAATTGTTATTTACATTTTACAGTGTACTTAAATAACCTACAAATAAGTCCTTCAGTAAGGAATTATTGGACTGCCTGTATATATATATATATATATATATATATCATAATTTCATTTTACTTTACTGCTCCGTTTATCCCCCATGTGTGTTAGAAATAGGCTCAACTTTTCAACATGGCTTAGTTTTTTTCTATTATGTCAAAATTTTGTGCTGTAAGGGGAAAATGGATCCATAAAGCATTGCTAACCCTAAATCGCTGGCATAATTCAGCGACAGCTTTAGAAATCATAATGGGACTCAATTTTAATCCAAAGACTCTTTTTGTATCTTCATTTGTTATGTCTCTTGAACTTCAATTTCTTTCTTCTTTTCATTGTAGGTTATACAACTTTTTCACTTGATATCTTATT
>BMAV01013554.1:103092-120897 GCA_019973955.1 Trichonephila inaurata madagascariensis | reverse complement strand
TATATATATATATATATATATATATATATATATATATATATATATGTTATATATATATATATATAACATCTTGTTTCAAGTCAACATCAAGCTTTTTTAAAAACAGTTTTATTCAGCGAGTAATATATACGTCAGTCACTGAGAGAAAAAGACGCCGAAGTGAAAGTCTAAGTGGCTTTACCACTTTTGTCTAGATGTGTTAAGTACCTACCTCTTTTTAGTTATGGGTTATACTTGAAGGTTAATGCGGACATATGGGGCTATAAAACTAATGATATGGGATTAGAAGAGTTCTGGTTTGACCATCTGTTTGGAGAAATAGTTGGGTCTTTAATTTGAGACCTGAAGATGTAATGGAAAATAAAAGTTAAGTGTTATATAGGGAATTTAATTTTAAATCTAATTTTTAATTATCCTTACGTACACAAACACACACACACACACACACACACATATATATATATATATATATATATATATATATATATATTTATAATTTTAAGCTTTTGTGCCCTAAAAATAAACATTTCACTTAGGTATTATTTGACAGCTTTATTTTTAGCTTTTAATACCCTAAAAATGTATACTTCATTTAGAAATGTTACACATGCGTATATGAGGTTTCTTAAAGTTACTACTCACGGAGTTTACACGCAAAACTATTGTGAACTTTGAGCTACAGTTACATAATCGGTCATAACTCGACTCCAGTAGCTGAGTAGTAATGGTCCCGAGGTCGTAGCCATCGTCATTTAGTTGGATATATAAGCTTGAGTCCTGATTTTACTAAGGACTTGCCGTGTAGTGGAGATGCACATGGGGGGATATCTGGGACTCGTCATAAAGCACATCAAATCTGTCGAGTCTCAAAGTTCTTACGTTGACATAGTGGGAAAGTTTGGAGAGCATGTAACAGTTCCTATCCACGCTCGCGACTTTCATTAATCCTCTAAGAAATTTCTTCTTAAACTGTTTGTAGGATTTTAAAATAGCCTTTCGTGGAGGAACCGTCATCAGTGCAATTGTAAATTGCCGTTTAAAATCAACAATAGAGAGAGAGAGGTAGTCGATGATCATCAGTCTGAGACCGCATCTAAAGGTATAATAATTAAAGTCACTGGAGTTTCATTAAGAAGAGCCGATATCTCTACGGAGATGATCTTCAGACTAAAAAATTAATCTGAATTAATTAAATAAAAATTAATTAAGGTATCCGACTACGTTCGAGACTTTGATTTTAAAAAATCGCATAAATGGATTATTTCTATGTTATTTAGCGTCACTTAGATTAAAATACATGCATAAAATTGTTTCAAGGACATTTTGACAAAAAAAAAAAGATTTAAAAACAACATTTCGGCAAAAAATTAACTTAGAATAACCTTTTTTCAAAATGTTCTCCTTTTGTTAAAAATGCTTCTATTATAATAATATTTTGCCTGTGATCGCTCAGACCTCTGTACAGAGGTTCAACTATGATTTTTGAAAAATTAACATTATTTTCAAAGTTATAACCTATTGAAATAATTATCAGCGTTTTTTTCTTAAAATTCCTCCCCTCTGTTGTCGTAAAACATGGATAAACCCACTTCTAAGTTATATATTTCAAAAATTCTAGTTGAGCCTCTGTACAGAGGTTTGAGCTATAAACAGGCAAAATATTGTTATAGTAGAAGCATTTTTCCCAAATGGAGAATATTTTGAAAATGGGTTATTCTATATTCATTTTTTGTCAAAATAGTGTACTTAAATAAGTTTTTATTGTAATACTATTCTTAAAACAATTTTATATCAATTTTCTAATCTAAGTGACACTAAATATCATAAATATTATCCATTTATGCACTTTTGCAAATTCACGGTTCCGAATGTAGTCGGATACATTAAGTACTTGAAGAATTATTATTAATATTTAGATGAGAGTATAATTAAGGTAACCGCTTCCTTTGCTTAACCCCTTAACTGGTTTGCCCGAATTCTCCGTGAGGGTTACCGAAAGTTGGCCAAAACTGGTTTGCCCGTACGCTGTACGATCACTGATGTTTTCTTGATTTTCTGTCTTTGATTTGTACAATTTTTTAATTCTTACAATGAGATTATCACTGCTAATGCTTTTAACCCTTTATCTACTGACGGTACTTATAAGTGTCACTCACTTTAAAATTACATAGAATAATCATTTTTACGAATACTCTAATGATAATTAGCAGGAATGTTCTTTTAAACCACTCTTCCAAGATATATGGCAGTACGGGTTATATGATGAGTATTTTAGCAGAGAAAGCGAATAGTTTTATAGCAGAAATTGTGTTTCCAGCTGACGGTGTTTACAGCGGATTGCGAAGATTATCATTTTTGTTCCGAAAAAGAAGTTAATATCAGAAGGTAAGTGTCTTATTTCTTTTGTATGTTAATGAAGACCTTAGAAAACGATTTGGATATTTATTTTAAGTGAACAGTGCACATAATTAATTTTACAGTTGAATAGCTTTAATTAATTAATTAGCTCTAACTAATTAGATTTTCTAAAGTTGAGTATGTTGTTCATGCATATCCCTTAATTTTCAATGGGGTGATTCAAAAAAAATATTGCATGAAAAAAAACTGCTGTAAATCATTATGCGGTAGATAAAGGGTGAAGTGACGTAGTTTGTTCATGGTACTGAAAGAATTCTCACCCGTAATTTTCTTTGTAATCAAGGCATTAATTTGGATTCGTGAAAATTCTCGATAAGACGTAGGGCAATATACAATTTGTTGCTTGAGAAGAATTGAATATGGAAAGATAATCCAAAATAGCTTACATTATGTCTGTCCCACATTGCAATGTAAGACCATGTTTCAAATTGTGTGTGCAGGTACATATGCACACACACAAAAATCCTTAACCGTTTGAAAAAGAGTTCCATGAAACTTGAAATATTCTCATAAGTATGAGAGAAATGCTCTTAAGAATATGGAGCATTCTTCATAGCATACAGAGTGTAATTACACAAAGCAAATGGTTAAGGTTGTTTTGTGTTCCACAATCATTAAATAAAAAAAAATGTGTAAGAACTTCAAAATTGAAAATTAAGATAAAACCTTCCATTTTCGCGTTCTGTTAAGCATTACGCTTAGATGTATTCAATAAAAAAATGTACCTTTTTGGAACATTTAGGGCAAAAAAATTGACCGCTTAAGGTGTTAAAAATATATATATTGATATTAAATTTATAAGTAATATAAAGGTGTTGATTTTATTAAAATATCTCTTGAATCTATGCATCGAAATGCACAAGCAGCCACAGGGGTTCGCCAAGTGAAGTGCCATATCAGAGGTGATCCTCGTCACTCCAACATATTTTGAAATTACAAGGTCATCGTTCATTAAAAAAGAGTTTCACTCAATCACCGCTCAAAGGTATCACCGCTGAACGAACTATGTACAAGTGTCCCTCCTATAACGCGGTACTGTTGTTGTTACTAATGCCACCTGATCGGCAAAGGCCAAATTGAGGCCCATGAAATTCATCATGGTAAAGGGCTAAGTGACGCATGTCGTTAGCCGTAGCTTTGAGAATCATACAGGTGACAGTACGATTTGGCTCGATTCCACCCCAATTTAGAGGGAGAACACTCTGGGGGTGGTCAGAGGCCTCCCACCTCTCTTCCCCTTCCACCAACCACACGAGAGGACTTGCGGCTCGACGGCTATTTAGAGTACCCCCATGCCGCGCAGGCACTATACATTTACAAACATCCATGTCTTTTCCGGGATTCGAACCCAGTCCCTACGGCACAGCAGTCAGCACGCGGTACTTGTAAAACATAGTACAAATTTTGCGTTAGTAACAAGAGTTCGATATTATAGGCGGCAAATAAACTTGAATTTAATATAACACGATTTTGATATAGCACACGATTTTAAAAAATTTAATATCATTTTCGTTCAATAAAGAAAATTCCCAAACGGATATTTTTTCAATTGTGTTCAATAAGCGTTTTCAGTTGCTTTCCGTTTACAACAACGCCGATGATTTCGAAATTTGTAATTTTGCATCAGTTGCTTCATAAAATTTTACACCTTAAGACTTGATTTAGATACAACACGGTACCTTTATTTATATTGTTTCAAAGTTTCGATACAGCACGAAACATGGTTTCAATACAACGCGGTACGTATTGGCCTGATTTATGTTATGTATATATATAGCCGGCTGGGGGGCGTAATTGGTTTGTCGCTGGCCCTCTGTACCCACGGTAGCGAGTTCGACCCCGGCCCAAGTAGGTGGATTTCCCTGATACAGAAAATCGACAGCGGCCACCGACATACGGTATGACATACAATCGACATACGGTATGAAAAAGATCTCTTGAGTGTCCGTTTAGCGTGGATGCTATCGGCAAAATTAAATTCCCAAGTATAAATTTCGCATCGGGAAGAGCTCAGGTGTCTCCCTCTGGGGAAGAAACTGGGCTTCAGAATTACTTGTGGTAATTGGTATCGCCTAAATGGGGCCACTCTAAAAAGTGGTACCAGCTCCTGGGGAATGTACTAGGTCTGCAAAGGTAGAAATACCCCATTGAGAAAAGAGAAAAAAATGTTATGTATGTACCGTAAAATCCGGGGTATAATGCTCACCCTAAACACCAAAAGCAAAATCAAAATTTAAGGGTGCGGGTTATATGCCGGGTATAAAAATAAGACATTTAAAAATATAAAGAGAGGAGCATAAAGAAAATAAGACTTTTACACATGTATCGAAATACTATTTATTTTAAAGATATAACTTGCTTTACTTACTTAAAAAGTTGTAATTCTAGAAGTATACCATTTTTTCAAAAGACTGCGGCAATATTTCGAATAAATGACTTCAAAACATAATACAACTACATAAGTACATTTCAGTTTCTTCGTAGAAAAGAGGATGCGCGTTATATGGCAAATATACCTTAGAATTAAAAAATGAAGCTTGAAAGTAAAGCCATTAAATAAATACAACAATGATTTGAATGTATAAATAAGAAAGTCTCCTATAACACGGTTTCGATATAGCATGGTACTCTGGACACCTGTAATTCTGATACATATGATTGGATGGCAAAATACAACACTAAAATTGAGAACTAACTATACCAGTGCTTCTCAAATTTTTAATGTACTAGACCAACTATATTCAATCATCATTTTCATCGCGACCCTCTCCGTACAAAAACAATGTATAGAATTCAATAATACTATACTTTGACACTAAAGCTACAACACGACTTTAACCTCTTATGTGTCACCGACGTATATAAACGTCTGGCTCAGTCAAAGTATTAATTTTTTGGACGTATATATACTTCTTTCCGAAGTACGATCTTTTCTGTACAGTGCTATCCATACAATTTTTTATTTGGAATGCAATAAAAGGACATTGACAGTATTTGCGAAGGATTTACTTATATATTTATTCCTTTTCTCCTCTCCCTAAAAAAAAACCCTCATCAAAATATGCTCGTCTACATGGAAAACGGTGGCATTGGTGAGCGAATCGCGTAACTTTTAATCGGCAGTTAAGGAATTAATTATAAACCGCTCAAATTATCACTATAAGTGTTAATACAAACCCATGGGGTCACTGATAATTATCAAATTTGTTCTTAACTTAGTATTGTTAAATTATATCCGACTACGTTCGCGGAACCGTGATTTTAAAAAAGCGCATAAATGGATAATTTTCATGATATTTAGTGTCACTCAAATTAGAATACATGCATAAAATTGTTTTAAGGACATTTTGACAAAAAAAAAAAAATAAGTACAATATTTTGGCAAAAAATTAACTTAGAATAATCTTGTTTTCAAAATGTTCTCCTTATGTGAAAAATGCTTCTATTATAATAATATTTTGCCTGTATATAGCTCAGTCCTCTCTACAGAGGCTTAACTAGAATTTTTGAAACATTCCCATTATTTTCAGAGTTACCAACCATTGAAATAATTATTGGCGTTTTTTTTTCTTAAAATTGTTCCCTTCTGTTGTCGTAAAATATGGATAAACCCACTTATAAGTTATATATTTCAAAAATTCTAGTTGAGCCTCTGTAGAGAGGTCTGAGCAACATACAGGCAAAATATTATTATAATAGAAACATTTTTCACAAAAGGAGAGCATTTTGTAAAAAGATTATTCTAAGTTAATTTTTTGCCAAAATATTGTATTTAAATAATATTTTTTTGTCAAAATATCCTTAAAACTATTTTATACATGTATTCTAATCTAAGTGACACTAAATATCATGAAAATTATCCATTTATACGCTTTTGCAAAATCAAGGTATCGAGCGTAGTCGGATACCTTAAATTAATAATAAAAATACATTGTACAGTACTGATACATTTATAAGTGTATTATATCAGTGTAAATATTTATGCTATATTTTCTTATATCAGAAAGTATTTTGATATAAGTAAATTAATTTTTTAAATAATCTTTTGTTTTCGACGTTTCAATATGCTCGCGCCCCCCTCGTAGTGTTGTCATGCCCCCTAAGAGTTGAGAAACTCTAAAAACTATACAAAACCACAGGTTACACCATGCGAAATGTTTAAAATTTCGTTCAATTTAGTTTGTCCCGTTATTTAGCGTGATGTAAAAACACAAAGCAAAATCAAATTGTTTTCACTTTTACTCTGCCTCTTCCGGCATGCTGGAAAAATACGTGCGTGTCTATAATATTTATTGCGTCTGAATCAACGACCTACTAATGCCAAATTTTCCATCCATTCATATTTAAAGCAGTATTTATTTTAAGTATTGTTTTATAGATCAATACAATTGTTACAGAGAAAGCCTCATTCCTCCGTTACTTTGTGTCTCGGAGACTTACATAGACTCCGATTAAGAACTTAATTGTTCTTTTATTCACCAAGGAGCATAATTACAAGATACTTCCAAAGAATTAAAAAAAAACAACAACATGAAACTGAAGTAAGCAGAATATATAAATTATAAAATATTCAATTCTAAGTATTGAAATGAACACTTTTAGCCATAAAGCTATGTTTATATCGCTTTTAAAATCCCATTTAAACGATCAAAGTTTTATTTATATGTATAAAAATGGATATTTGTATGCATGTCCTCGCTTCACTACAACACCGTTCAACAGATCGCTATGAAAATTGGCATGCACATGCATTTTTTGTGGAGAAGGTTTTGTGCTATCTTCTTTGTTCCAGCTCCCCACTAGGTGGTGCTATAGCACATCTCTTTTGCACTATTCAATCAATCACCAAATTATCAACAGGAACGCCAAAAATGATGCCAACTTGGCTCTATCGCCAACATTTCGCTATATTTCCATTATATTGATGTTTTTAATAATATGTGTGTGTGTGTGTGTTCAACAAAGCCACTGACTCATGCAATATTTTCAGAGTAGAGATCGTTTGATTCAAAAATATACAAAGACGAAAATTAAATTACGAAGAAACAGTTCTCGAGCTAAACACGGCAATCTGACAGTCATAGTAAAATTTTTGATAATTTCATTACATTTTATTTCTCTTTCTCGAATTCTGATTACATATTACTATAACTCTTCAATTGATTAATAAAAATATTATTTAATTTTTAGATGAATTTTATTTTAATTTCTTAAAACTTAATTAGATAAAGTATCAATAGCTCTTTTAAGGCTTATAAAAAGCATTCATAGAAACGAAAAAAAATTGCATGTCTTATTTTTTTTAATCTAATTAAAACTCAGTTTGCCATTAGTTTAGCATAATGAACTAAATATTGGAAATTCAATTCTTTTTATTAGAGGTCTTAAATCAAAAAACAAGTCACACATCATACACCGGGTTAATCACAATTCCCTCCATGATTTCAGATAGCTGTAGTAAAAAAACACTCAGACGAATTCAAAAAAAAATTATGTGTGTGCTTATGAACACACGATATGAGTAAAAACTTATGATTTATTTTGGGCAAGATAATTCCAATTATTTGAATGTACTACATCTTTTTTTACGACATTTTAGTATCTGGATGTTAAATAGTTCTCTTTTTCATGCCCATTCATCGGTGGATTTGTTTATTTCATCCATTTTCTGTAAAGGGCAGTGTTTAAATAATTATGTATTCTTATATATTTATATATGAGTATATACGCTTTATATACAGATATATATATATATATATATATAAATGTCAATTATTATAATTATTTAAAAAGATACATTTATAAATTACTTATGTAGATTATATTTGTATGGTTTTTATGTACTATAGCAGCAATGCCAATGTTCAAGAAAATTCGTCAAGTTGGCAACGATGTGCTTCTTTTCATATACCATAAAATCCGGCATATAGCGCGCACCTATACTTTCAAGCTGCGTTTTTTTTAATTTCTAGGAATATTCTCCGGATAACGTGCACCGTCTTTTTTTAAGAAAAAGTCTGAAATGCTTGTACATAATGCTGTTATGTTTTGGAAGTCATTTATTCGAGGTATTATCCCAGACTTTTGAAAAAAAAAAATAGTATACTTCTAGAGCTACAACTCTTTAAGTTTATAAGGCATATCATTTCTTTTAAATAAAAAGGTATTTCAATGTGTGCAGAAGGAAAATATTTTTATGCTCAATTATTTTGTTATTTTAGCTCACCTTTTTGTACCCGGCGTATAACCCTCACCCTTAAATTTCGATCTTATTTTTTGTGCTAAATCTGTACGTATCCGTAATATGGGCAATAATACGAACCGTTTAAATAACTTATATAACGCTTGCTAGGATATATATACACCTAACTACTTTTTACTTAATTTGATTTATACTAGTACTTCACGAGTTAAGTTAAAACTGAAGCATTCTAATAAAAAACAGCTTTTTGGTTGTATTTTAAATACGTTTTATTTTGCTCTTTGTCATTTTCTTTATATTTTTAATGCAACTATTTTAATTATCTCAAGCAATTTTTGTAACATTTGTTTTTTAAAAAAATAAACACTCCACTTCTTTATTTCAATTGTTTTTAATTAACTACCCGGGTGTTCTTTCCTCTCTCTGGGTTCTCTATTTCCATTTCTGAGATTATCTTAAGGGCTCTCTAAAAATAACTCAGGAATAAATAGAAAAAAAAAGTTTACCCAGGAAAAAGAAATTAATTTTTAGAAGTGAACTGGAAGCCCCCCCATAAAAGTAATCATTTTGCAGTGTTTAATTATTTTCGCAAGATGTTTTTATAATCTTGCATTTGCGTGTGGAATTCCACTGTTAAAATGCGGATCTTCAGTATTTAAAAAAAGTAGAGTATTAGAAAAAATGTTGAAAACAAATGTAATGTAATTTTTTTTTATGTATTTAATATAAGAATTCTTTTATCCTTTGCTGTTATTATATTATCTTGAAAACAACAAAGCTTTAAAGGATTTGGCTTCAAATAGCATTTTAAACTTGCATACATGAAACAATTAGGAAAAAAATATATAATCTTGTGACATAGCCATCTGTCGATAGCTCTGTCTTGGGGTTTCCGCGTAAGTTAGAGGTGTGGGATTATCGGAAGGATGAGACATTCTATAACTCTTAATATGACTTTTATTAAGAATTTAACTTAAATTACTTAGATAACGAACAAACTTATATTAAGTGAGAATAAACCAAAGTACACCGATTTAATTAAGTTAAATCGTGCAATTAGATCACTTATCAATATAACTAATTAGATCCACCTAATCTCGATTCAATAATTTACTAGCGTTCAGAATATAATCCTCCTACCTTGGTTGAAGACTCAACGATACAGATACTTTCAGGTAGACTGATGAACTCGTGTGCAATAGAATGAACCGTGTAAGATTAGCGAGGGTGGGCGTCTCCGTGATTCCTGGGTAGGCCTTCTAATTACACTTCCACCTTTTCCGAACTAAGCTTTCTCTAAATTGCCATCCTTGCTCACTAAACTTTCTATCCTTTTAAAGGTTATCTTATTTGCATTTTTGCTTCGTTTTTACTTCTTGGATTTGGGTTGGAAAAGTTTTGCCATTAATCGTGGCCGTCAAAGAACGTAGGAGTTATGTTAGAAGAAGAACGTGAGAGATGTCACAATCTTACAACTTAAGTCTTATAGTGTGTAAAATAAAAATGAGATTAAAATATCGGAGATGAAAAAAATAATGTGCAAATTTATTTTTTATTAACTTTTTTTAATTATTTTTTTAGAAATGCATTTTCATTAATCTTATAGTAAATATTACGAGGCGACATTTAAAAATTCTAGAAATGAAATGTAAATCTCATGAATTTCAGTTCAGAAATACGAAATGAATTGTGTAAGATTAAGGAGGTACTGAAAGAAAATTGATTTATGATTAGGCACCTTTGTGTTAGTAAATTGATAGTGTGTTCCTGTAGTTTATTGCAACCAAAAGAGGGACAGGAGAACTCAAAATGCTACATTCTACACACATTTTGTGACATCTTCCCGAAATTCAGTTAGAAAGTTTTTTAAGCAATTGTTAACGACGTCCGATTTTAAGGTTCGTTCAAAGGTCCAACACCCAACTCTTTTTTTAGACGGTCTTTCTACACGAATTTGAAATAATACGGTTCACCAACACACATGTTTAGACAAGTTCTTTGTTCTAGCACGAATATCCCTCCCCCCAAAAAAAACTCCTTTTCCTAATTCGAATTTTGACAGCATTATCAGAAGACGGTCGGCTTATGCCTACACATGCCTAAGTGAATTAGGTCTTCTTCAGGGTTTGTTTACTTTGTATTCTGGAGTTACAGCAGGGTCCGGCAATCTATGGCACGCGTGTCGCATGTGGTACGTGATACAATTCTCAGTGGCACTCTGCACAAATGTACAAATTTGTTAATTTTTGAGTGGATGGAAGTTGTAAAATTTGTAATAAATATATTATTTGTGACATCATCATCTTAAATCTTTTATTATGGACACTTGCAGAATTATATACGAAAAAGTCTGAAAAAGATAACTCTAAAGATATATTTGTAGCCATTTTGTAATTTATTGAATGTCATTGCTGGTTTAATTGTTTCAAGAGAAAAAATTGTATGTACTCTGCTTTCCACTTTTGGTTCTACAAATCTAAGTAAAAAAAATCTTTTCTCATATACAAGGTATTTCGAGTACACAAAGAAATAGTTTAACAACTGTATGCTTAGAATCGTTCTAAATTGTCACAAATTATACCACTGATTTTGCGGTATTGAAATAAAGTGGTGCATACACTAGGTTCGCATTAAAATTTTTATTTATCTACTATAAAAGTACTTATATTTTATGTTGTCTATTTTTATTTAAATAAATATGTTTCAAAATGGATAATATATGTATACATTTGAATTTGTTTATTTCCTTTGAAGAAATAGTTATATTTTTTGCTTTTTTATTTTTATGGAAAAACATACTTTTAAATGAAGCAAAATTAATATATAATAAAACTGTAAATCTTTGATATTGACCTCTATTCTGTAACTCTGCATACAATATCACAGAAATTGAATTATATAAAAATGTCCTACTGTGTGGCATGGTGAATCAGATTGGTAGATTGATTTCGCACGCCACAGCTAAAAGTCTGCCTACTGTGTTAAAGTGTTCCACTCGCAGGATGCAGTAAATAATCTCCATAAGATTCTAAAAGTTGATGTTCTAATTAAAGTTTTTTTTTTTAATCGATGGTAAAATTTCCAGTATAACTTGAGGATATATTTTTTTACTATAAAAAAGCGGATATTTTTGGAATTGTAGCTTCATTGTTGCCAAAATCCAAGTGCCTAAAGATCAGTGGAATCATTCTGACTCATCTACCGATGATAGCATTTTTTACCTAGTTCGTAATAAACGTGCAATCTTGTTATCAAGTAAAGCAAAGGGGAGTTGTTAGTTAATAGTTTTATTCCTAGTTTCAATTAAAATTTTTATATGTTGCAAGTTTATGCAGACTAAATTTTCATTGTTCCCTAATTCGAATTTCTTTTCTTATAAAAATGAAGGGTTTTTTGTTTTATAAATGCAGTGAAAATCCTTTATCACAAAATTAGTGGGATTGAAATATTTTTTCATGCCAAGAGGATTTTGTGCTAAAGGTTATTGAAAAAAAAGCATATATTCAACAAAATTAAGTTTATTAGATTACATTTCATTTGCCTAGGTATGTTTATATGCATGTATTAAATAAAAATCAATGAAACGAAAACATTCACAAGAATTTAATGAAACAAAAAAATAAATTTCTATAGTTGTAAAACTATTTGCAATTGTGCAAGCTCTATAAAATGTATTTACAATTTGCTCTGTAAAATGTTTTTAAAGCTTAAATTTAACGTAGGGTAATGGGCCTTGTATTTAAGATTTGTTTAGTTCAGAAATAAATTATCAGTGATTATGAGCAATGATAAATGCTATCTATTGATAAAGTAATTATATATTATTACCTTTACTGTTTATTTATTATTGTGTAATAATAACTACTGATCTTAGTCTTCAAATCTCTACTATGTTATCTAGAAAAAACCTTTTTCTACAATTAATTTAAACCGGATATTTCCAGTCCTCTTCTCTTCTATAAATAATCTGATGTATGCAAAAAAAAATGTTTTTTTTATTAACAGACATTACCTTTCAAATTATGTATATTTACGGAATCATTATTGTACTCAAAAGCTTTGTTACAAGCGGATACAAATATTATCTAATAATTGATAATGCTTTATCCGGAAGAGAATTAATTCTAATACCATTTCGAAGAACAAACTTGTTGCATTTTTGAATGACATTCTACTTTAAAAGTAACTTTCAAATCTTATTCTCTGTGAGTTCTAAAAATCTTGAATGCTAATAAATTTCTCTCTAGTAATATGATAACAAATTCCCTAGATACTGCAAAGAAAATCATTTCAGTTTTTTATCACGAAAAGGTACCTCAAGTTCACTCGAAGCAGCTAAAGATATGCGCAAAGATTATACAAAGATTAAGAAATGATGAAAAACTAAAATGATTTAATGTAAATAATGCGTTCTCAAAACTACAGTGAATCCACATGAATATTCTTGAAAATTTACATTTTAAAACATTCACAAAATAATTTTAAGAATTCTATTTGCTCTCTGTTCGATATATATTCTACCGGCATTATATATTTATAATTACATAAAACAGTCTAGCCTGTTTTAAACAATCTATGTGATATCAGAAGTGAAGCTTCGTTCAAGAATCATTGAAACCTTTTTTGAAAGAAAGTGATATATATATTATATTTATGTAGACTTCTTACTCAGTTGTTTGTGCTGTAAATTTATTTTTAATTTTGTATATTTCATATCTCAGTGTAATATTATCGTATAAGCAATCTATCAATTTTCTTGCTGCAAAAGCTTTAAGTCTCTAAGAATTGAATATCTGCCAATAACTGTCAACGGTTGAATATATGGCTCACTTAAGGCGAATAAAAACGTGAAAGAGAGAATATATTCGCCATTTAATAATATATTTCAATTTCTTCTCAAGATGGTGCATTATAGAATTGAAAACAACATTGAATTTTCAGATGAACTCTAATAGCTTCGATATAGTTTAAAATAAAAAAAAATATGGCATTTACTGAATTAGAAATTAAATATTTATTGACGCTAATTTGACATGCTCCTTCTTATTCTATTTATTACATTAAATTTCCAATCGAAATAAATAAAATATTAAAATGAAAAGATGTCACGATTGTTTTAGTTATACTATTTATAAAATTATGTACTTTTTTTTTTTATTTTAAGGAGCGCATAATATACAAGATGTGACACAAAAAAATGAGACTAAGTATGTAGCTTGAAAAAAAATGGAGTTGGTAACAACCATTTTTTGGTCATGTCATTCCATACACTTCGTCTATCCATGTGGCTAGTTTCGCCTTGGTTGTTCTCACTAGTTGGGAGTACTGCGTCATTGAGTGAACATACACAACTGCATTCTATCGAATCAACATCAAATTTCTCGTGAAACTTAAGAAATCAGTCACAAAACATTTCAAATATTAACCCTTTATGTACCGACGGTACTTATAAGTACCACTCATTTTAAAATTACATAGAATAACCGTTTTTACGAATACTCTGATGATACTTAGCAGGAAAATTCTTTAAAATCCACTCTTTCAAAATATATGGCAGCACGGGTTCTATGATGATTATTTTAGTGGGGAATGTGAATAGTTTTATAGTAGAAATTGCGTTTTCAGCTGATGGCGTTTTCAGTGGATTGCGAAGGTTATCATTTTTGTCCCGAAAAAATAGGTAATGTTAAAGTTTAAGTGTCTTATTTTTTTCTTATGTTAAGGGAACATGGTACAATTTCAGCAAAAATTTTTAATTTAAGGAATTTTAAAATTTTTTGGTTGCCTCCTATGTATGCATACTATGTTAAACAGATTTTGTGCTCAAAATTTCATAAAAAGCTAGCCATGATATATTTAAGGAAAATACTTAAAATTTGTGAAGTGATTTTAAAATGCTACTCCTCCTACAAAATTTTACGTACATACATGAAATTTGATTTACAAGTACGTTAAACTATGTATAGTAAAAGTTGGTATGGGTTTTGCGTTAACGTGATTGGTATTCATACAATACTTCTTTTTATGAATGTTTATTGAAAATTCCTTAAAAAATGTATAAATTCTGAGTTTAATTATTTTTAAAAAAATAAATATTGCTTTGATTCGAAAATGCATACCAACTTTTGTTACATGTACTATTAGCAATAGGTTAAAAGAATTTCAAAGCACATTAGGTGCAATAGAAAAAAAAGCCTTAGCATTTTAAATGAAGACAAACTAGTTATTTTATCTTTATGAGATAAGTCAGTTCGAAGTTTTGATTTGCCATAGAGATGTGAATAAAAACGAACGTGAAAGCTTTCAGAATTCTGCGTTTTTTCAGTTTAGAGCTTTCAAATTTTGGGAGGTTATAGAAAAGTATATATAGAATAATTTAAGCTAAAAAAATTAAATTTGATTTTTTGACCGATTTTGGTCAATGGAATCGTACTGTGTCCCCTTAATGAAGACCTTAGAAAACGATTTGACTATTTATTTTAAGTGAACAATGTATATAATTAATTTTACAGTTGAATACCTTTAATTAATTAATTAGCTCTAACCGATTAAATTTTCCAAAGTTAAGTATTTTGCTTATGTATATCCCTTAATTTTGAATGTAGTGATCCAAAAAAAAAAAAACTATTCCATGAAAAAAACTACAGTAAATCAATATGCGGTGCATAAAGGGTTAACCGAGGTTTAAGGAAATGAAACTTTGTCTCGTGTACATGTATTTGAATAGTATAAGAGGTTTTTAGAGGGAAGAGTTGGTGTGGAAGATGATGAACCTGCTGGGCGCCCAAGATGAAAGATTACAGACCAAATCATAGCCAAAATTTGTGATATGAGTGGGTTTCCACTCACATCAATGGTCAGACTATTAATCAGCAATGCTACATCGAAGCCCTAAAAAGACTTCGATAAAAAATTAAGAAAAAAAGCCAAAATTGGGAAGTGATGGATGGCTGTTGCATCAAGACAATACACCTGCTCGCAGGACCCTCTCTATTAAGCATATTCTAACCAGCAGAAACATTACAGTGATGGAGCATCCTCCTTTTTTACCTGATTAAGGCCCATGCGACTTTTTTTTTATTGCGTACACTTGAATCATGCTGAAAGGGAACCCATTTTACCTGAGTTGAAGAAATTCATGCAAAAATGGAAAATCTCCTAAAGGGACGCCCAAAAACCTCGTTCCAGAACTGTTACCAGCAATGTACCACCGAAATCAGAAGTACGTGAATGCTGAAGGGGACTACTTTGAAGTTGATACTGTCATGGAGAACTGATTCTGTAAGTACAATGATTTATTGGACCAGTCTCGTGTATTTTTTTTTTTTAGAATATTTTTAGGAGAGGATAATGTATTTTAGAGTTCTTATATTATTGCTTTGTTGTATAACATTATTAGTTTCGATATATTTATAATGTCGTTTGGTATTGTAATGTATTATCTACGTACATTTTTATGGCATCGCGTTCTATTGTGTAGTAACTGTGTGTGTAACTGAAATTTCTTAAAATAAGTTTGTTCAAAAAGAAATAAAAATTCTGGTACTTTCGTTTTATACCGTAGACCAGTTTCTTTAAATCAAAATGGAGCATAATGCGACCAACAGTTAAAGTTCCCTCTCGCACTTGTTATAAAGCAATTTCTAGAATGATAGCATTTGGAAACTTGATTTTATATGGTGAGATTGATCGATGTTATAATACATAAGTATGAAATTTTCTTTAAAAAAAGGCATTGTGATCTGACTCATATTATTAAGATTACTAATTGTAAATCTTGCGTTTTGTTTGAAATTCACTCAAAACTATTCATTGTTAAATAAATGTGGCTATTTAAATTTTGCCTAAATTTAATAGAATTCAATTTAATAATATTGCATGAAAAATTAAAAAAGAAATGTTTTTTATTCAAGCGATATTGAAGTAAAAGATTTATTCTTTAGGCATTTTTAAAACTATTATCATCAAAACGAGTTTAATTCAATTTGTTTATGTACAATCGTTAAAAGACATCTTTAACGACAGTCATAATTGCTATAATAGTAGATGAATTGAATCTTGGATTTCTCCTGAATTTGTAGAAGATTCTTCGGAATATTGGATGTAATTGTATCTCTGTTACACGAGAAGAACAAATATCTTAGAATTTTTAAACACTAATTACTTTTTTTGCGACATTGCTTAAGATACGCATTTTAATAATATTACTTTCTTCAATTTTTTAATTCGTAAAAATTTTTGAGAAGTACTTATTTATTTAATTATTATGTACAAAAATGTATTTCTGATTTATGTATAGGTGTCTTTTGTATAACATGGTTAATACGTATCGTGCTGTACCGAAACAGTGTTGTACAAGAAATTTTTACGTATTTATTTAAATTATTATTTTATTTATTCATTAAATTAATTATGTATGTACATAATATAAATCAGGACAATATGTACTGTGTTGTATGGAAACCGTGTTATAAGAAACTTTGAAATACACTCATGGCCATAAATTAAGGATAATTCTGAGACACTCTGAAATCGAACTCTAAAATATAAATATATCTCCCGTAAAATGACTACACACATCTTCAAAAGTCATCTGCAAATTGAAGGAAGTCACCAGAGGACACATATTGTACGTCACAATGGAGAGTGTAAGAGGGGGATATATAAAGAATAAAGGCAAAGAAGTAAAGTTGCTCGCAAGCGTTTTCTTACTATGTGAATAAGTAAACTTCTAATAATATATATGTAATATATAGATGATTAGATACAGAAACGATAGATAAAAATAAATGATTATGCCCTTATTAACTATAACTTTGTGATATGGTCGTTCTATGGCGACCATATCATTGTCAGCGTGAATTAGAGGTGTGGGATTCTCGAAATGAATCGACATTTTAAAATTCTTAATATGACTTTATTAAGAATATAACCTAAACTTCTAATAAATTAGATAAACTTATATTAAGTGAGAATAAACCAAACACACACAGCTGTAGTTAAACCTGATCGCGTAACTTGGATCACTTATCTAAATAATTATATTATCCGCTTACTTTCAATTCTGATAATATTACAAGTTCTAATATCAAATAATCAGTCCTACCTTGAATCAAGCTAAGGTTCAATAACTTTCAGAGAGACTTTTAGGCACGCGTGCAATAGTATGCACCTTGTAGTAATAG
>BMAV01013554.1:75643-102692 GCA_019973955.1 Trichonephila inaurata madagascariensis | reverse complement strand
AGGTTATGTTACAGAAAAGACGGGTGAGCCCGTCACAGCCTTTCAGTGCAATAATTGCATAGTTGTAACACAAATGACGCATTTGTTTGATTTTTTACGTGGTAGAACTATCGGCCGTTTGGAATGTGGGCGTACCCAGTTGAAGGTATCCTAGGAACTTGGAATCGCCCAGAGTGTCATCTCCAGACTTTGGAAAGCACAGCATCAGACCTGTCTCGGCACCTCTCTTCAGCCACTGGCACGACAGTTTCAAGGCAGATCGTGTTCAGAGGCTTAGGGCAGATTGGTCAATATGCTCGTAGACCTGTCAGATGTGTTCCACTTAATGCAACTTACTGTCACCTGCGATTAGAGCCTGTGGTCTGGAGTAGAGAACATGCATTGTGGACATCACAACAGTGGGCTTGTGCGGTGTTTTCTGGCGAGTTCAGGTTCAGCTTGCATCCTTATTCTCGCCGGACTTTCATATGGAGAGCGCCAGAGAGCATCATTGAAAGACACCGTTTCGGTGGTGCAGGATTGCTCGTTTGGTGGGTCGGGAAATTATTCTGGGCTCCAGAACTGATCTACATGTTTAAATTAGAGCCATGACAAGTCAAATCTATCGGGACATCATTCTAGTACAACATGTACGTTTGTTTCGGAGAGCCATGGGTGCAGAATTTGTGTTTATGGGTGACAACGCTCGTCCTTATTGTGCAAACATAGTAAGCGAATACCTTCAACCGAAGGATATAACCCGTATAAACTGGCCAGCATTCTCTCCAGACTTGATTCCAGTAGTGCATGTGTGGGACATGCTTGGCTCACGCGCGCGCGAGTTACAGCCCTTCAACCCCTTCCTACATGTCTACTGGAACTTCGGAGAGCATTGCTTGATTAGTTGTGTAATATTTCCCAAAATCAGATCGATAATTTGATACTCAGCATGCCTAGACGCTGTATGGAATGTATAGCATCATCTTGTAGACATACTATGTATTACCCATCATACCAAGTATGTAATATTGGTTTTTTGTAAATAGGGTTTTTTTTTTTTTGTAATTTGCTCCAGGGAGCAAACAAATCGCAAATTTTATTAATGATATCAAACATATAGCTTTCTTTTTTATCTTTGCCTTTTGCTTAATAAAAAGGCTTTACAAACAAGTCCCATTTGTTTCGATTTCGATTCTTTCGTTGCTTGAATTTCCATTATCTTTAGTTTACAAACATAAGTGCAATATAAATCAAGACCATGTATACTGTGTTTTGTCGAAATCAAGTCTTAAGGTGTAAAATTTAATGATAGCTGAAATTATCACTGACTCATCATACATACTTTTAGAAAAAAAGACACAAAATAGAATAATACAATTTTATACCTTAAGTTACAATCTGAAAGATAAATAATTAAATAGTAATAATAATTCATTTTCAACACATACTGTCGAAAAGAAAATCAGATATTTTCTGTACAGCAAAGTTGAGTTTTCCTTTTTAAACGCAATTGAAAAAGAAATACAGTTGGGAATTCCCCCAATGAGAATGAAAATCATATTCAATTTTTTTAAAATCGTATTATATCAAAACCGTGTTGTACTAAATTCAAGTTTTGTTCTGCGTAATACAGAATTCGAACTACAATAAACGCAAATTTTGTACCGTGAAGTATCGAAACCGTGTCTTACAAGTGCCGTGTTATACAAAGAAAGCCTGTATTTTGTGTGTCAATTAAAGATAACCTGTGTGTGACAATTTAATGCTCTTTTTAATGTAAGTATTCCTGGTTTATTTCATCAGTATTTGAATGTCTCTTCATAGTTATTTCAGCCTTTTATATATATTTTTGGTGCAGAAACGTAGTTATGACTATATCTCAATTTCTAAACTCATATATATATATATATTCTTTGTAATCCAATCTGGAATCTATTTTTACAATCTATTATCAGTTTCCGGAGACCCAGTGACTCAGTTGTAGCGCATCGCGCTTTCACGCCACAGGTGTGGGATTTAAATTCCGGGTTGGGTAAGATCGCGACTACCTTCATAATCGAGTCAAAGACAAAAATTTTCGCAAGGCTTCGGTACCAGAATCTCAGTTTTGGTAAAACAACTTCACCTGTAAAGCACGTTCCTGAAGAGTTAATATCATCTACCTTGACTTGGAAGCGAGTATGACTGCGGTTCGCCCCTCGCATCTTTATATCTCGCGGGTTGCTGCGCGCACACGGGATAACTATGGTTGCGACGTTTGCATATAGTTTACATTGCACTTGGTAAAATTTCCACCTTTTCATTCTGTCATTAGCCAATTTTCATGTAATTTTACTGCATAGTTTTCGTTGCAGACTGCTCGCAAATTTCAAATTCAATAAGAACACCCGGTACATATAAATGATCACCGTTAAATTCTCGATTTAAAAACTATTGGTAAACTTAACTTTCAAAAGCAGTCTATGGTATCAAAATTCGAAAAAGTATTTTAAAAAATGGAACTGAAAAAAATTAGGCTCACAGTCAATGTTATTAATAATTTCAAAAGAAAGGAACACATTGTGAATAATTTTATATCCCTTTGGAGAATTTTCTTCAAACAGATAATTTATGGACAGTTCTTGCTGTCTCAAAAATCTATTATGAAAGAAATGTATATATTAAGCCTAAAAATTATCACCAATTAATTAAGTTACTCACAGTGTTTGAACAGATACTTTTAATTCTCGTCACGGTATTTGTGTGAAATGCAACCTAAGCATGCTGATATATATGCGATGCACGTACAATAACAATTAACATTAACGTTTTGACAACACGTGATGAGATTGAGAATTTCATGGAAACGTACCCAGACATTTCTTTTCTTTTTTGGATATTCGGTACTTCTGTTTTGTTATATGTTTCGCTAAGGCGATTCACAGCACGCAAACGTAAAATTTTAGGCACCAGAGCTGAAGATTTCGCAACAATGGAAAATAATTTGAATTATGAGTATCTCTTTAATACAGGGCTTCTCAAACCTTCAATACTTGCGACCCAATATTCAATCATAATTTTTAATCGCGCCCCTCCCTTCATAAAATAACAATGTATTGAATACAATAATATTGTACTTTAAGGATAAAACTACAATATGACTTTAACTTCTTAAGTGCCACCTTTGTATATAAATGTCTCTTTCAGTCAAAGCGTTAATTATCTCTGACGTATATATACGTCTTTCCGAAGTACGATCTTTTCTGTACACTGCTATCCACAAAATTCTTCCGATTGCTTTGGAATGCAATAAAAGAACCTGGACATTGTTTGCGAAATATTTACTTATTTCAGAGGATTTGCTTATATATTCCTTTTCTCTCCCCCCCCCCCGCAATACATAACATACGTGCGTCTACGTGGAAAATGGTGGTGATAGGGAGCGTAACTTTTAATTGGTAGTGTAGGAATTCATTATAAGCCATACAAATTATTAAGATAAGTGTTAATTTTATATATAATTTTATATATGACAAGCCCATGGGATGACCAGTGATTATTAAGCTCGATCTCAACGTAGTTTTGTTAAATTAATTATAAAATACATTGTGCAGTTCAGGTGCATTTATAAATGCAGATACATTTATAAGTGTATACATTATCAGTGTTGATGCATATTTTATTTTTTATTATGTCAGAATGCATTTCGCTTATTTACTTTCAGTAAACTAATGATTTTTAAAAAATAATCGTTTGTTTTCGACTTTTCAATAGGCTCGCTCCCCCATCGTAGATTTATCACGCTTCCCTGGTGGGGCGCGCCTCACAGTTTGAGAAGCGCTGCTATTATTGTTCTAATATTAATTAATTTTGTGATATTAGTGGTAAAAAAAAACTTTCATTTTAAAAAAAACACTGACAGTTGGATTTCGAATTAACGAATTCAACAGGATCGAGCATTTCGTTCGTTAATTCGAGGTTATTCGTTATATCGGGGTCCAAGCAAAATTCTAATTTTTTGTACTTCCCTTTCAGAAATTCTCTTTGCAACTACACAAAAAAATATCCATTGTTAGAAACTGCATACTTTTTAATCGACAGCCAGAAATACGAATTGTGAATTATTATGCACCAATAAATTGTAAATTTGAAAATACTAATTAAGAGATGCTTGAAAATCTTTTTGATTTATGACTCGAAAGAGTTCTTTTTCAACTTTATACGGAGAAGAAAATACTACACCATTTACATCTTGCTACAGATGAGAGAGGTATGTTTTCAGTTCCCAAACAATGCAAAACGTAAGCAAATGATAGGAGCTCCATTATCGATTTCTGCTTTAGAATCGCTGTTTATTGTCTCCGACTTCAGTTGCATACATAGATCAAATGTATCATAAACGTTAAAATATCCCCTGCATTGTGGATTGGCTTGAGTTGAGAAAGGGATTTCCTGTCCTCCTCAAAACACGCACAATGGTTTATACTTATGACTTATCAACACCTGTAAAGTCTAATACTCTCCAACCTTTCCCGTTGATCTTAGCTGTTTACAAGAAACGTTTTTCTGTTCCGAATAAAAAAGAAGTGTTGTTTGAAAAAAAAATCCAATTTTTTCTAATACAATGTAATAAAAAAAATTCAAGCTGCTAAAAAAATACATTGATTCGGGGTTTATTATTCGTAAAATACCTTCGTTTGTCATTTTTTTTTCTCTTTAAGGTATCCGACTACGTTCGGAACCATGATTTTAAAAAAGTACGCAAAAGCATAAATGTATAATTTTCATGATATTTAGTGTCACTTAGATTAGACTACATGTATAAAATTGTTTTAAGGACATTATGACAAAAAAAATTATTTAAATACAATATTGTGGCAAAAAATTAACTTAGAATAACCTTTTTTCCAAATGTTCTCCATTTGTAAAAACTGCTTCTATTGTATTAATATTTTGCCTGTATATAGCACAGACCTCTGTACAGAGGCGCAACTATGAATTTTGAAAAAATTCACATTATTTTCAGAGTTACAACCATTTGAAATAATTATCGGCATATTTTCTAAAAATTTCTTCCTTCTGTTTTCGTAAAACATGAATAAACCGACTTCCAAGTTATGCGTTTCAAAAAATTTAGTTGAGTCTCTGTACAGAGTTCTGAGCTATATACAAGGAAAATATTAATACAATAGAAGCAGTTTTTACAAAAGGAGAACATTTGGGAAAAAAGTGATTCTAAATTAATTTTTTGCCAAAATATTGTATTTAAATATTTTTTTTGTCATAATGTCCTTAAAACAGTTTTATACATATATTCTAATCTAAGTGACACTAAATATCATAAATATTATCCATTTACACGCTTTTGAAAAATCACGGTTTCGAACGTAGTCGGATACCTTAAATCGTGAAATTCGTTAAATAGGGGTCCGACTGTATTTTCAACGCTTGGAATATATAAAAAAAAAACTACTTACCAAAAGAAGATATATTAATAAAATGACAAAACAATTGATATGCAAAATAATTTAATTTTGAAATATGTAATATATCTTGTGAGAAGGAGTAGTTCAAAGCAGTGGCTACTGTGTGGCTATGTCGGGCATGCCTTTAATCCACTGCTGTCGGTAGCATGGGAAATTTATAGCATGTCTCTTATACATTGGGAAAAGTTCGATGGTAAAGTTGTGACGGGTTCATCGCGTTTACTACTAAAATCTCCTCTTGGGTTCTTTGGGGCCGAAAAGGGCAAATACTTTCCAACCAAATCCAGAAGCGAAACGTGAACATGCAAATTATAAACCTTTTAAATAGCAGAAGAATTTAACCTAAGCGGATGACCTTTTGGGAAGTGATTATGCTATTCTGGTTTAAGTGCGTGAACTGAAGGAAGAGAAGAAAGCCGTCGTTGAGTGTAAAGCTATCCGTGACGGAACGATCAAGTCAAGGTGGATCCAATTCCACGCGTGGTAATCTAAAGATTTTGAGGATCCGAGAGGACTGCGATTAAACAAGAGATTAAGGTTGGATAATTCTAGTATCCATTAGTAACTGTGATATAAACAGAGATTAGGAATAGAAGGGGAAGTGAAATATAATGGTTAAGATCGCGCTTATTTGGTAATACGTATTTCGTGTTTTCTCACCTCAGATCCGCTCAGAAGTTATAATATAAATATTATCATTGTTAGTGTTTAAGTTAAGATCTTAATAAAGACATTTTAAGATCATGACAACGCCTGGTTCTTCATTCAATCCCACACCTCTAGATCACGAAGTTAACTTCGGAGTGAGGTATCACCAACGGAGGAATACTTCACAAAGTTTGTCAAAACCAAAATGTGCTTAAATGCTTAACAAAATCCGTATGTTAACTATCAATAAAATTTAAATTCCTTTTCATCAAATTTTTTTTCATTGCTCAACATTTTTAAAAGTGAGAAAGTCGAAAAAAAAAAAAAGATTTGTGTGTTTCATTAAAAATATACCGCTTAAAATATAAGTAAAAAGGAATTTTTTTTAAATTGTCGTACTCCAAAAACGTTTACGTTTATGTATTATGTACTTTTCTATTCACATGTACAGTGTAGTTATTCAAAGTTCGCTAACGAAATGCTATTCAAAAGCGTTAAACCCATTGAAGATTGTTAACATTTTGAAACGCTATACCGTAAGAATCGTGGATGTATTTGAGGAAAAAACTCTTTTCTTAATTGAATTTTTTTTCACTTATAATTTATATGGAAAAGAGACACCAAAAATATTTTTTAAAAGAACAAAAGACTTATTCAGAAACTCAAACCCGGGGTTACTTGTGCAGATTTCGGAAAAAAAAGCATCTGATGCACCATTTTGTTATAGATGGTATAAAATTTTTTGGAGATCAACGCTCTTTATTCCTGAAGGAAATAAAAATACTACAATAAATACAACTGAAAAAAGACAAACTACCTTCCATTATTGATTGTGATGAGAATTATGGGTTAGATTCATAAATCTCTTCAGCTCACCAATGTTACAGGCAGATCTAATAAAGAAATAAAAAATAAGTTCAGCTATTTTTCGCTTCAATTGCTTTTGTATTGTCTATGAATAGAAATATCTTTCATGAATAAAATAAAGCACTGTTTTTATTTACATTTTAGAAAGGATAGAAATATTTCTATAATACTTCTCTAAAATGTATGTTTGAGTTAATTAAGGGGACACACAGTACGATTCAATTGACAAAAATTGGTCAAAAATCAAATATAATTTTCTTAGTCTAAGTTATTTTTTATAAACTGTTCTACAAACTCACAAAGTTTGAAAACTCTACGTTTAAAGAACGCAGAGTTGTGATAACTTTTACGTTTGTTCTTATTCACATCCCAATGGCAAATCAAAACTTAAAACTGACTTATCTAGGAAAGATAAAATAACGAGTTTGTCTTCATTTAAAATGCTAAGGGTTTTTTTTTCTATTGAGCCTAATACTTGGAAATATTTTTCACTTGTTGCTAATAGTACATGGAATAAAAGTTGGTATGCATTTTTCAATAAAAGCAATACTTATTTTTTTTAAAATAATTGAATTTAAAATTTACATATTTTTAAGGAATTTTTTTTCAATAAGCATTCATAAAGAGAAGTATTTTACAAATATCAAACATGTTATCACAAAACCCATACCAACTTTTTTTATGCATAATTTGACGTACTTGTAAGTCAAATTTCATATATGTACGTCAATTTTTGAAGGAAGAGTAGCATTTTAAAATCACGTCATAAGTTTCAAGAATTCCCCTTGAAAAATTAAATGGTTAGCTTTTTATGAAATTTTGAGCACAAAATTTGTTTTTCATCATACATATACATAAGAGGCAAAAAAAACTATGGAAATCATTAAATTAAAAAGATAATGTGTAAATCATACCATGTCCCCTTAAAACCGAATTTTCTTACTTCACCTCAGCTACATTATTTGTGTTTAAATACAGCCGTAATACACAATTTTTCAAAAATAAATGGGTGTAGAAATGTTATTTGTAGAGGAGTTGGTGATGTCCTCCTGCGATGTTTTTTTGCTATACACATTTCAATTGTCGATTTAGATTGGTCGATCCAGAGATGGTCAAAAAGACGTCTTATTAACGTTCAAAAGTCTTTTATTGGGAGCATAATAAAGAACATGTGATAGTTCTGGCCAGGGAAATGTTAGAGTAATAAGAAGCCAGAGCGTAAAGTGCCGCATATCTGGTTGACAGAACCCATGACCTATGCATTCGCAGCCAAGTAACATACCACTAGACAAAAGTGATCACCTCTGTCCAGAGGCTGTTACTGGCTTATGTAGATTATACCTCTACAAGAATCTTTGTTCTGTAGATGAACTTTATACGTCAAGATATTGTCCTGTGCAAATGAAACGTATGTCCCGGTATTCCTGTAGACGTACGGCCATGGGTGTCAAGGAGGAAAAGGTAAAGGATTCCACTATGAAAAGATAAATAAATAAAATAGCACACTCTAGGGCTGTTGGAAACGGACCTCTCAAATTTGAACCTCAATTAAGTGGTGAAGGTAAAATCTTGGGCTTGCACCCTTTTTACCAAACCACTGTTAACTTTCTTGGCGGTATGCATTGGTAAAGAGGTAGTCGGCAAAGTGTGGCCCCAACCATTTCAGTCTCCATTCGCTGAATCCCCTATGGATGGTTTTTGGAGTTACTGGTGTCCCAGTTATATGCCTAATTGTTGCTAAAGACGCATCAAGGGTTATGAGTGCCGATCGGATGATTAATTTATCTTTGTATTCTTTCGTTGTTCGACGGCTACTTCTTAGTGCACTGTGCGACCATGTTCCCACCCAAATCATCAAATGGTAGTATTGCTCTGATCCAACTGTCAAGCTGGCCGAAGAATTAATTAAACTATCTTGCTGCCTTTTGTGTAATTGCATACTCTCTGGCAAATGTTTATATATGCTTTTGAAGCGTTGATTCAATCCCCGTGGATCGAAGGAGCCACATTCATATGTAAAATATGACTTAGAACTGGATTATCGTCTGTTTTACAACTGTACATCTTCCGGATGCTTCTTTGAAATACGCTGGAGCTCCAGTCAGTCAGTCATTGGTTGTTAAAAGTTATTTATTTGCATATTATATCATAAAGTATGTGCACAATAAATTTCGTCCTATTTCTATAAACCTTACTTTGTGCATTGTTTTATACATATGGGACAGCTCAGGGATCGGCAACTTGTGGTACGCAGGACAATTTTCAGTGACATTCTACGAAGTTATCACAAATTGAAATTACCGTGTTTCTCCTATCTGGCCCTCAAGCAGTTTATATCCTAAAGTTCAGTTTGTAGCGTCGTTACACAAGTATTTAGTATGATTTCAATCAAAAGTAGAATATAGTTTTGTGCATGTTGGGCGTTATATGATACTTCTAATTTTTAGAAACGTTGTTAGTTTTATTGTGAAAACTGGGAATTTCATTTGTTTATTATTGTAAAGATTCCTACCTACATATTTAATTCAAATGGCCATTGAAAAAGAAAGCTTGATGTTCGAGGTTTTCAAGACTCTTGAACAAATGAAAATGGATTCCCGACGACGTCGTATGTTGCTCGTCAAGAGTACAAAAACATATTCAAACTAAACATCAGTCGACATTTAAGAATGCCGGTAAGAAATGTGATTACTTGCGTACTATCGTAATAATGCCAACTTTCAAGATAACTCACCAAGTTTGCAACTTGGATTTCGTATGTGTCGTACGTGCTGAATTGCCAATCATGTGCTTCGTTTCATATAATGTCGTCAACACGGTTGCGATAACACTTAAGTACCAAAATGTGAAGTTAAAAAAAGAGCTGTAACTGGATATAAGAAACAGCTTCTGTCAAACATTTGAAAGCGACCTAATGCAGTTTTTCGCAGTTTTTGTGTAGATACCAGAATCAAACATTTTACGGATGAAGAATATACAAAGAACATATATTCTGATATTGATAAATATCTTTAAATGATGCATAAGTAATGTATAATAAAACTAAATCCATATTTATGACTTCCATTCTCTACATTTGCATGCATTACCACAGGAATTTAATTGCATCCTATAACGAAAAAAACTACACACCAAGAACGAGTTGTCCGATAGAGACAAAAATTGGTGGGTAGGAAGGTTATGTACGGAATAAAAAATTATTAGAATTTCAGAAAAATAGAATGATTTATTTCAGAGTTACAAAGTTACAAAGTAACGAACTCAATAAGGTGTTGACCCACCTCTAGCCTGAATGCAAGCTGACAAACAACGTGAACAGTGTGATAAAGCACCCAGATGGTCTCCTGCGTTATTTCGTGCCAAATTTGCTCCAATTTCTGGGCCAGGTCATCAACATTCTATGGTAGATGCAGCCGCCTTCCCATCCTATCCCAGACACGCTGGATTGGAGAGAGATCTTGCAATGTGGCTGGCCAGGGAATTGTTTGACAAGCTGTTGGACAGTTCATAACAACACGTGTCGTATGTGATCTGGCATTATCTTGCTGAAAAATAGGCCCAGGGTACTGCAAAAGGAACGGTAGCAAAACAGTTCTCAGAGTGTCGTCGACGTATCGCTGTGTTGTAAGTATGCCTCTAATGACAAAGAAAGGGGTCCAGATGTCAAACGAAATGGCATCTCAGACCCTAACTGTTGGTTGAGGGTCTGTGTGGCGTGCAATAAGATAAGTATTCTCCAGATAAGTATTCGATAATCATCAGAAAAGAGTTGAAAGTGAAATTCGTCTCTGAACACTATACGTCCCCAGTCAGAATGATCCCAACTACATCGAGTCAAGCACCACAGTAATCTGACTCGACAGTGAGCAGGCGTGAGAGGTAGGTGCCACAGCGGTCAGTACGAGTGTAATTCGCTCTATCAGCAGTCTGTGAATGGTCGTGGCGGATACACATGTGCTGGTCGCCCGTCTGATAGTTGATGACGACGAATCAGGTGCTGTGACAGCTGATCTGACAATTAATCTGTCTTCCCAATCTACTGTGGCCCTAGGTCGACTGCTACCGTCATGACGCTGAAATCTACCATTGTCCGCCCATTCTTACCAACATCATCTAATGGCCGCATCGCTTCAACCCATATAACGAGCGATTCTCCGATTTGCCCAAACTGCCTCTTTCACAATTCTATGATAAGACCTCTTTCAAACTCTGACAATTGCTTTTAATGAGCTCGAATCCTGCGGCGAGCCTTTTTTTTCAGTTGTTAAAAGGTATCCTAAATCGCAATGCAACAGAAATTGTGACCATCAGATAGAGAATCGTTTTTTATAGACACCTGCTGAGTGCGCAGTTCCAATTCGCTGTATAGATCCCGCTATTAACATTCATTGGACACCAAAATTTTAATCATTTTCATGTTCAGTATAAATGTCTTTGCTTACGAAATATTTCATTACAATCGGGAAACTCCTTTTTTGGTGAGCCATTTTTTTTGTTATAGAGTGTATTTCAAATATTTCCTTCTGTTTGGCATTGTGTGTGGCAATTATATTTACAGATTGGTTTGGCACACACAACTAATAGGTTGCCGACCCTGTTATAGAATGCATTTCTTATTCTTACAATGCAAATAGATTGTCTGTTTTCGCGTATATTCGAGATATTCCTGATCCTCTCATTTTAAATTTTTTGAGGGGAATAAATTTTGCTATGCTTCTACAGAAACCACAAGACCTTTTTCGTCATTTGGAACTGAAACGACAATTGCTATGTAACGTGAACCCATTGGTAAAGCTGGTTGTTATTTTTGTTGAGTTGTTGTTCAAGCTCTGATGTTACAAAATACGCGTTGGGTCTAAAAGAATGAAATACATTAAATTTTTTTGATATTCAAACTCCTTTTTGTTTTGGTGGTGTTTATGTTGGGAAAATGGGATAAAAGCTCAGATGAAGTCTTTCTTGCTTGGCCGTTTTCAGAAATATGACACCCGTCGCCAGTAACTTTTATGCTGTTGCAAATCATGGAATTAATAAGCGTTCATTCAATAAGTTAAAATTACATAAAATGATATTGAAGACACGAGTTTCTGAAAATTTATGAAACTCGTATATTAAATGCAATTTGAAATGTATAGTTAATTATATTTGTTTCTGTAAACATTAAACCTTTTTTTATAAATTAACAAAGGCGTCATTTTTAAATGGATCCCTTCTTATGTGGATTTCGAAGGTAACAAAAGGGCAGACTTACTAGCCAAGAAAGGAATACTTGAGCCACAAGACAACAAACCTCATCCTCCAGAGTTACTCAACACTAGATTGCCCAAGGATGTCATTTCGACTGCTTTTTAATTTCAATTAGAAAAACAATTATGCATATAATGATACAATTTCTTAGACTTTTTTTGATAGATTTTTTTCCAAAGTGAAGTAAATTTTTTTTATTGTTAATATTTACGAATAAAACTTGTTATATGACTGTAAATAATTTTAAAAAATATTAAAAATTAATTTTAAACAAATTTCTTTACACATTAGTTATTCTTTCACAATGCAGTCATTTCGACTCATTTGGGCAATATAGGTATATACTAAATTTCAGTCTTTCTAGTGTTAAAAAACATGTTTTGGAGAAATTAGTGGATACTCTTAAATCTGACCAGGCAGCTAAATCAACAGGAAAATCCTGGGTCAAAATTCAAGACGCTTGAAAAAGGTTTGGACAAAATCCCCTTAAAAAGAGGTTGTGGCAAACTTCAGACTGCAAAAAAAGCCAGGATTGCTTATGACACATCATCTTAATAAAATTGGCATCCTTCCATCTAGTATATGCCAGATTTGAAATGCTGGCATCATGAATTCCGAGCATCTTCTTATATGCCTAAACCTAGGTAAAGTCTCAAAAATAGTAACATATAAGCAAACTACACTGGAATGCCACAACATTTATGAAGTATTTTACTGCATCTCTTATGTTCCTTTTCTTGTTGTCTAAATTTTAAACTTTTTCTTCTGTTCCCATGTTAATTTGTCCTGTTTCTTATTACTTATCATTGTTCTTGTGGAATATTTGAGCTGTTTTATATGTTTAAGGTATCCGACTACGTATGGAACCGTGATTTTAAAAAAGCGCAAAAATGGATAATTTTCATGATATTTAGTGTCACTTATATTAGACTACATGTATAAAATTGTTTTAAGGACTTTTGGCAAAAAGAATTATTTAAATACGATATTTTGGCAAAAAATTAACTTAGAATAATCTTTTTTCCAGATCTCCTTTTGTAAAAAATGCTTCTATTGTATTATTATTTTGCCTGTATATAGCTCAGACATCTGTACAGAGGCTGAAGTATGATTTTTGAAAAATTCCCATTATTTTCAGAGTTACAACCCTTTGAAATAATTATAGGCGTTTTTTCTTAAAATTTCTGCCATCTGTTTTCTCGTACTACCATCTGATACTTCCAATAAAGCCATATGTAACAACAATAATATATTTGTTTTTGTTCACAAAATATGAAATTATCAGGACTTCTATGGACTAGGAATATTTCTACGGTGATAGTAAAAACGAAGTACGGAACAAAAGAATTTTTTTTTTCAGATTAATTTATACTGAGAGAGAAGAAAGATTTGCACTGAAAAAGACGAACAAAAAAATTAACAATGTAAAACATGGATAAACCGACTTCCAAGTTATGCATTTCAAAAATTCTAGTTGAGCCTCTGTACAGAGGTTTGAGCTGAATACAGGCAAAATATTATTATAATAGAAGAATTTTTCACAAAAGGAAAATATTTTGAAAATGTGTAATTCTATGTTCATTTTTTGTCAAAATAGTGTACTTAAATAATTTTTTATTGTAATACTATTCTTAACCCAATTTTATATACATTGTCTAATCTAAGTGACGCTAAATATCATAAATATTATCCATTTACACGGTTTTGCAAAATCACGGTTCCGAACGTAGTCGGATACCTTAAATTGATACTTCCAATAAAGCCATATGTAACAACAATAATATATTTATTTTTGTTCACAAAATATGAAACTATCAGGACTTCTATGGACTAGGAATATTTCTACGGTGATAGTAAAAATGAAGTACGGAATAAAATAATATTTTTTTCAGATTAATTTATACTGAGAGAGAAGAAAGATTTGCTCTGAAAAAGACGAACAAAAAAATAACATTGTTTTATAAAGTCTAACTATGGTTCATTACAAATGACAGATACACAAAAATTATTTCGCTTTACTAAATGTTTAAAAGTTATTTTTACATAAAAAAAAATCTGATTTACTTAGAAATTAGATTATATAAATCCATTGAAAATCTACTTTTATTTATATTTAATAAAATCTAGTAGCCAGCTCTTCAAAAAGTTCTTAAAGTGTAAACATTTTTATTTCATTTACAATGAACTGAAATACCGTTTTTGTTAACAGTTTTAATTAATACAATTTTAAATAATTTCTTTTAAACACTTCTTTTTAGATTCTAGTGATTTTAAAAATATTGAATGAGCAAGATAAAAATAATAATAATAATTTTTCTTTTGCCATAATAAATAATTTTAATTAACTGCATATGAAATTTAATCTTGTAATTGATTATATTATGTCTAATCATTTTTAGATAACTTAACGGGTTTGATAATAGGCGTGAAACGGGGTGATAAATTAAACGGTGACAGGAGTATAATCGCGATAATTATGCATTCAGTGATGACATAATGAAGCAGAATTTTCGTTTTGTCAGAAAATATAGACATTTCTAGATAAGAATAAGTTGACAATAATAATATCATTTATCATGCTGTACTTAATAATTGCTATTCTTAAATTAAACTCCATTTTTAGAGATGTTACAGTGAAAAACTTTTTTACAGTAATATTTATACCAGTATTACATTCAATTTACTCAATTGCATTAGTGTTAAATCAAATAATCTTCGGATTTATTCATTAGTCTCATTTATTTTCAGACGCTGTAAGAAATTTAGAAAGCCTTCCATTTTGAGAAAGATTATTATACTTATTAATGAACGCATTTTGAAAATTTTCAACTTTCATGAATAACAAATCTTGATGTTTTCAACCTCATTAGAAATTATTAGTTACTTATACAGGGTGACTACAAATGATGGACCTGATCTTAAAAAATCATATTATCAAAACTATTGCACATATGACAATAAGTTATACATGAATGGGAAGAGAAATATTTCAAGTTTTTTTTTTCCAGTTACAAATATTTGATGTGTTATCTTTTTGGCATACGGCATACGTCCAATGTGTAATCCAGTTCGTTCCATACATTTTGTAGCATCATTCTATCAATGGTTCGTAATGCTGCACAAATGCTTACTGGTCGTCTTTTGTCATTTGTTGTGTTAAGGTATCCGACTACGTTCGGAACCGTGATTTTGCAAGAGCGTATAAATGGATAATATTTATGATATTTAGTGTCACTTAGATTAGAAAATATATATAAAATTGTTTTAAGAATAGAATTACAAAAAAAAATTATTTAAGTACAATATTTTGACAAAAGAGGAACATAGAATGACCCATTTTCAAAATATTCTCCTTTTGAGAAAAATGCTTATATTATACTCGTAATAATATTTTGCCTGTGTATAGCTCAAACCTCTCTACAGAGGCTCAACAAGAATTTTGGAAATATATAACTTAGAAGTGGGCTTATTCATGTTTTACGAAAACAGAGAACAATTTTAAAAGAAAAACACCGATAATTATTTCAATGGGTTGTAACTCTGAAAATAAAGTGAATTTTTCAAAAATCATTGTTGAGCTTCTGTACAGAGGTCTGAGCTATATACAGGCAAAATATTATTATAATAGAAGCATTTTTCACAAAAGGAGAGCATTTTGAAAAAAAGGTTATTCTAAGTTAATTTTTTGCCGTAATATTGTATTTAAATAACTTTTTTTTGTCATAATGTCTCCTTAAAACAATTTTATACATGTATTCTAATCTAAGTGACATTAATAGCATGAAAATTATCCATTTATGCGCTTTTTTAAAATCACAGTTCCGAACGTAGTCGGATACCTTAATTGCAAATGATACGGCTTGAAATTTAATTTTTTTCGTACAATTTCCCATACCGTTTTCTGGGGCATTATAAGTTTACAGTTAGCAACTGTGGAAGACTTTCGTAGACTTAGAACAAAACTCTGCCTTACCCTTTCCATTACTTCCTCCGAGACGCTTGGCAGTCAGCTGTATTTCTTTTTACTCAGGAATTTTTTTTTAATTGATGATACCATCGCAAAATACTCTTGTTGGTCGGTGTTTCTGTTCCGTAGCGATTTCTAAGGGCACGCTGCACCAAAATAACTGAAAAAACCCTTGTATACTCTAATATGCATAAACAATTCCATGTCATTGTTGTCCTATTTGGATTTAAATCACAGCAATCTTGAATAAGCTGTTGGTCTTTGTTGGAGAAAAAAATGGTATATTTCTCTTTACATGAATGTACTATTTATTGTAATAAACTCGTATGCAAAACTTTCAAAATTGCGATTTTTTAAAAATTTGGTTCCATCATTTGTACTCGCCCTGTATTTTATAAATAAAAGTTGTAACGAATGGCAAAAAGATAGTACTAGAGCGCCCTTTCCTGGCCGTATGTATACTTACTGAGTCTGACTGCTACCTCGGTGAAGGAAAGACGTGCCAGAATCAACCTTCCACTTCAGTGGAGGGTGAACTTGCCAATGTCCACCCGTGCGAACCCCTTAGTATTTGTATTGTATTAACCGTTTTTATGTATTTGTAACTGTGCTCAATCAGAAAGTCCTATCAATTAAAATTATTTGAGATAGCCGCCGGTGTTATTTTTGAGTACAGGTTATAAAGTTAATTTTTTTTCTTTCGAAAAGAATTGTAAAAGAAATGTGACAATTAAATTTTACACCCAGCTTACAATCATGCTATCATTCTAAATAAAGAAAGCGAAGCTTGTAAAACATTAATATTCGATAGAAAATCATAAAGTAAAGGCGATTTCTTTTTCCAGGGTCCCGCAACAGCGCTGAATAAGATGTAGTCGGCAACACTTCTATATAATGTGTCACTCGTCTTTCTTCGTAGTCGTTGGTGTGTAGCATACCATTGAAAATGACAGCTCCGTTGTCAATCTACACTATGGAGAAAAGGAAGTCAGTGATTCGCTCTTTTTGTTTGCGGAAGTTGTGATACTTGCGCTTTATACTAGCCATCCCTTCCACAACTACAACCTCAACGATTTGTCCATTGTTCTCAGTGGGTGACGTCGATGGACTTCCCGATCTTTCATCGTCACATAAAGAAGTTCTTTCTTGTTTGAAGTTCTATATCCATTCGTAGATCTTAGCGATAAATAGCTGCTAATACACTGAGTTTGTATGCTAAGAATAATTTCCGCAGGTTTCACACCTTCCATTACCAAAAGGCGAATAGATGTCCTCCTATCGTTCTTGGTACAAATCGACAATTTAGCTTCATGTTGAATGGTCTGCTGCACCCCAACTGCTACGAGGGTAAACTAGTAACACGTTGCTTAGAAGTATTGCCGATTATCCCTCATTCAGTGCTGGATACTAGCTTTGTTGTCAAACCTTAGAAAGGAAAATTGCAAAATTCCCTTTACTTTTTGTTTCCCAAGCATACATGTGTGTGTGGGAATCTAACTGAAATCTTCCAAAAAAGTTAGATTCTTCAGATGGCGGGGCTTTTATTGGCGTGGTGTCTAGGGGTTTTTACGATGTATGGGTTAACTGTGAAAAAACAGACAACATAATTTAAAGAAAGAAACTTGTTGCAAACTAAATAATTTATTATGAGTCTTAGGGGAGTATTTACAGGGGGAATGTTTACAGAATAGAAATTAAAACGTGCATATTTTAAAAAATAGGAAAGTTAGATTATTCTCTCTAGGAGGACGTTCTAAATTAAATAAAACTCATTATATATGCGGTACGATTGTAACTTACCGCCTTCGTTGTCAAGTGTTAGTGGACCTCTGCCGAAAAAGATTGATGTCGGCGTTTTAATAAGCACGCTAGATGGGGTTAATGTGGAATGCTATTTTGATTAAAATTGTCGTCCTCTGCAAAGGGATATAATCTAACCGTTTACAAAGAAAGTTCCATGGGATATCCTACATACATATAAGTATAAAAACAAATCTGAAAATAAAAAAAAAATTAATGTATTCTGTACTTTTAAGCAAAATAAACTATTAAAACAAAATAAAATGTTTTCATGAAGTATGATTTATTGTTTATTAACGTCATACTATGAACCAATGCGAGAGTTATTTGTGGCAAACTTCGTAATTATAAGCTCCAGACAAGTGACGAAGATGACGCGCGCAGGAACTTCATTTCTAAGCCCTCCCAATAACGAATAAACCAGTTATAAAAAATTTCTTCAACTAGAAATAACTTGTAAGGTTCATCAAATGTTAATTATGTCAAATCAAATAAAGTGGCCATTAATACCAAACCACCCACATAATTTTAAATATGAGATACAAAATTTAAGTGTTGGTTAACAGTCGAGAAGTGGCTTTGACATCGAACTCGTGGTTGATATTTAGTTGGTTGAACTTCTTGTTTGAGTTTTAATATTCCTAAAGATACTATAAAGATAAATTTATGTGAGCAAATCGATTTACGAAGCATTCATGTAATTTATTTCTACAATTAATGTTGGGCAATTTATTTGGATGGGAAGAACTGACAGCAAATAACTAGAAATTATTTGTTAGCCATCAATATATGGAGGACGCTGGAGAGCAGTTTGAAATAACAAATTACACACGAGGCCATTCCAGTTGAGTTGAGTTGAGTTGAGTTTAGTGTTTTATGGGGCACAAGAGCCAGTTTTGGCTATACCGCGCCAAACATTTTTAGGTCTGTTGTCTGGACGGAAAAAGAAGAAAAGAAGAAATTGGATGACAAGATGGAGGGTCGGAAATAGAGAAGGATCACTGGGGTACCCCAGGGTCGTGACACCCGTGTTTACCAAATATAGTAAACCCCTTGGGGAAAGGAAAAGATCACTAGGGTACCTCGGGATTGTGGCACCCTTACCCACCTAAAGAAGGTGAGCCCCCTGAGGGGACGAGGCCATTCCAATTTGAACTGCAAATTGCTTTAGAGTGGTTCGATTCAAACGGTTCGGCTTTAAGTTCCCAAGGAATTGCTCTCGTATCCTCTCTATTGGAATTTCGTAGACAGAAATAAAGTTCATAGATCGGATTGAGATGTTATTGAATATTTTTTGGGTTGTTCCCTGCTCGTGAGCCTCCAGTACTGATGGCTGATAAATGACTGTTGGAGGTGTGTAATTGGTTCATTTCTTTCCCATGGTTTGTCAAAAAGCAATCTTGAAAATAATTTCAATGAGCCAATCGCGAGGGACTCAGGAACAATTTCAACTCGCATATTTATACACTCCTTTGGTAAGTCTGACGGAAGTTAAATCTATTGAGACTCAAAGTTCTCATGAGGCAGTGAGTAGGATGTCAACTGAATGTCAACCTCGTCATCTAACTTACGTTCAAAATAAAGAGGCATGTTAGCTATGGTTGGTGAACATTACCTCGGGAGGAAATACATACCTCAAAAAATATTCAATAAACAAAACAAATAATATATATATATACATTTTACACCTTTGCTAATGCAAAGAGATAATTTAAAGAGGCTAATAGTTTTTGTTGCTCCATATCCCACAAAAATAATAACTGTAACTGTAACTGACCATTTAAAAAATCTTTATTTGATATACAATCATATACATTATGGATGTACTGATACAGCCCCTATCCTCTCTTTTTTTTCAATGAAAAAATAATACCCGAGGTAATTTAATACAAAACAATGAGTTTTTTTTATTACGGAAGAGCACCTGTGTCTATATATTATCAGAAGTAATCTTAATCTTTTTACTGTATAATCAATCATGAATGATATAAAGAATTAACAGCAAATTGATTTTCATTTAAGGAAAGGTTAGCTCCAACATGTTAGCATCATAATAAATTAATTATACTTTGAAGTGCTAAGATTGAAGAAAATAGTAGGGAAAAGACCTTTACTTTTCTTCCAAACAACACCTAATTTTCAGAAATTTTTTTTTTATTTAAAATAATAATTATTTTAACCAATCTGACACATTTTTAATAATAGGTTGTTATTCAGTTTCAAAAATTTGGAATTGATGTTTGTAACAAATTATGTGTGTAGCATTAAACTTTTAAGGCTGTTTTCGGTTAATGTTAAAGAATAGGACCCGAATTTCGAACATTTTTTCAGATATAAAAGAAATGAAAAATAAATATAATATATTCTGGATTCACTCTCCTTTAAAGAGCAGTACTTTTTACCATATTTCCCATTTTTAACCAAGTTGATTCATTTTTTCTGGTATAAAATGTGTTTCGCGTTTTTTCTCCTATATCGTAATGTTAAATGGGCTACGCGTTCACGTATTAAAACGAAAAAGAAAATATTCATGGAGTATTTTGAAATTTTTAAAAACATTATATTGTTAACAGAGGTATGAGCTAAGATATTGCATATTTCCATGGAAATTGAGGCATTTGTCTGTCTGAAAATATGCTTCGCGTTTAGTTCGAGCTCTCGTACTTTTACCGAAAACAAGTGGCTTGTTCAAAACTAAGATGTATCGATTAAAGATCATATCTAATTTATAATTCGAAGCACTGAAACTCACATCAATTAAAGTATGGAGTTATTTTAATAGACCTATTAAAATATTTAACTTTAGATATATTTCTTGTCTTCTGTTAGAAAGAGAATAAACATTTTACTACAGCGCTTAGTTTTTTGACGTGTCTATATCATGTAAAAATAAATCGCTCGTTAAAGGGTATAATTTGAAGCAAAGTTGCTTGGGAAAACTTTCGCCTAGTTATTAAAACCTGGATTTAAATTAGTTCTTGAATTTTAGAAATGTTACACTTAGCCAAATTAGTTTTCAAAACTGTAGAAATTTTTCGAACATTAATCTTCTACCATAAACACTTTTATAAAGAACTGTCTCAGCCAATATTCTCGCGCTAAGAGGGGAGGACGAATCTTACACAAGTGGTACGAAAGAATTTTCTGTGATGCAGTTTTAAAAGCCATAGATTTAGTAACTATAAATACCAGATATCCACAGCCTGTTTGGTTTCATGTCTATACTGATGGATCACGATCGGATCAGGATAGAAGTGCAGGCGTTGGAATTTTTTCAGTTGCATTTTATCTAAATTTAGATTCAAACACAACTTCATTTGATGGTGAAGTAGAAGCTATTAGAAAGACTATTGAACAATTATTGTCAAAAGAAAGAAGGCTTTTAAGAATGCCGTTGTACTTTCTGACTCCATTTCTCTATGACATCTCTGAATTTTACCGACACTGTCAGAATTAAAAACTGTACAGGGAATCTTAGATTGCTTTTAAACTCAAAAAAGAATATTGTTTTACAAGGGGTTCCCTCCCACTGTTATATCTACGAAAATGAGAGGTTATACTTTCTTGCTAAACAAAGAGGGCTAGTATTTTGCAGTGCTTTCAGAGAGGAATCCCATACTCTTCTATAAGCAAAGAGAGTGAAAAAGATCCACACACATGGAACTTATTTAAATTAAGGTATCCGAATACGTTCGGAACCGTGATTTTGTAAAAGCGTGTAAATGGATAATATTTATGATATTTAGTGTCACTTAGATTAGAATACATGTATAAAATTGTTTTAAGGACTTATGACAAAAAAATTTTTTTAAATACAATTTTTGGCAAAAAATTAACTTAAAATAACCTTTTTTCCAATTATTCTCCTTTTGTGAAAAATGCTCCTATTATAATAATATTTTGCCTGTATTCAGCTCAGACCTCTGTACAGAGGCTCAACAAGAATTTTTGAAGTGCATAACTTGGAAGTCGGTTTACCCATGTTTTACGAAAACGGAAGAGAGAAATTTTAAGAAAATACGCCGATAATTATTTCAAATGATTGTAGCTCTGAAAATAATGTGAATTTTTCAAAAATCATAGTTAACCCTCTGTACAGACGTCTGAGCTATATACAGGCAAAATATTAATACAATAGAAGCATTTTTTACAAAAGGAGAACATTTGGAAAAAAGGTTATTCTAAGTTAATTTTTTGCCAATATATTGTATTTAAATAATTTTTTTTGTCATAATGTCCTTAAAATAATTTTATACATGTATTCTAATCTATGTGACACTAAATATCATGAAAATTATCCATTTATGCGCTTTTTTAAAATCATAGTTCCGAACGTAGTCGGATACCTTAAGACACACGAATACGTTAAAAAGGTCAATTTTTGCAAAAAATCATATTTTGAGTTTTTGATTTTGTACAATAAAGCAATTATTTAGTTATATAAAACTGTTCTTATTTTGTTTCTAGGTCTCTTAGAAGCCAAGATATTTAATAATTATTAAAGCGTGGAAAGCCGGAAGTAGGTATTTAAATAGCCGGAAGTCAGCATTTAAATGCCCTTAAACTGGTTGAATAAAATTTCAATTTAATTTAAGTATCGTATATCGATGAATCTTTTACACAATTTTTTTTCATTTTTTCTCAAAATGTGTAGAGAATTAAGGGTGCGGCTTAGAATCGATGACAACATTTTTGCACAAAAATATGTTGAGAATTAAGGGTACGGCTTAGAATCGATGTTGGCTTAGATTCGAGTAAATACGGTAATTGAAATTCTCCAGGAATTTCGAGGTATATGGTTCATAAGAAACATAATTATTTCACAGTGTTTTTTGAAGTATTTTTAACAAATAAAAAAAAAAAAACGTATATGTTCTTGGTGTCCTTTTTATTGCAGATGAAAATGTTTTTGAAGCAGATAGTGAAATATTATTTGGCGAACGTATCCACATAAAACGTTTATTTTTAACTGCATACATAAGATTTAAAAATCAACTACACCGCATATTTGGTAACATAAAACAAGTAATTTTCTTTAAATCTCTTCCAGTGTTGTTGAAGAGAAATGTAAGAATTTTAATCAGATTTTGTTTTATAATAATTGATATAAGCAAAATCAATCCAAATTAATTTTGTTAACTCTTTTTTTATACAGAAAAATATTCTTAATTATTGGAAATTTAAATTTTAAAAAATTCTGTTTGAAAATACAAATTTAAACACATTAATAAATAAATTTCCAAAAAAAAAAAATCAATTCTTATTTAGGATTCAATCTGAGAACCGTGTTTTACTTTACCTTGAAAAACTTATAAATAATTTCTTTGCTTTATTTATTTCTTAACCTCTTTTTATGCGATGCTATTCTCCATTATAGATTTTTCAGTAGCGTCTCAACAGTATAAATTTCTTCCCATAATGCACCTGGGACGTCTTCTGCTCACAATGATCAAGTTCAGATATCCACTTCAGACAGAAATTTTTTATTGGTCTTCTAGAAAAGAACTTTTTAAGGATCTATTTTTATAAAACCTATAATATTTATCTGCACGATAAACCAAAACTGTCTTTTAAATTTATTGCGTTATTTGTGTGTGGGGGGGGGCGTATGCAAAAGATTTTTGTACTTGCTAGCCTTACGTTATTGTACTATTATTCAGTAGAACTGATTATTAAATATTAAATAAAAATTAATATAAAGCAAATAATTATTTCAATGTAAAATATAAATAATTAATAAAATGTCCTATCTATGCATATCGAATTATTATTTTTTTCTGTTTGTCCTTTCTTATTTTAAGTTTTCCATTTGAGTATCGGACTAATTAACTTTTTAAGAATTACTTAAAATAAGTCATACGTAGTACCATTTAAAATTTCTCGAACTGAGTCTACAACTTAAAAAATATTACCAGTTAAGTATCTGAAACAAATTCATCTTCGAATTAAGACCCTTGAGCAACAGAACACTTTTGCGATTGCTCGTAAAGTTCATCGAACCATATCTGGAATCCATTTTTAGATATGCGATGCACTTTTAACTTCATCTGCAGATTGTAACTGAAGACCCTGCAAGTGACTTGCCGGTTCAAGAAATATTCATAAGTTTCAGGGAGCGAGAAATCAGGGAAGTAAAGAAGGATGTGGCAAGACAGTTGTTTTCATTTGCACCCCGTCGTTGTTTGAAGCCGGTTTTTTCGTACACTCGCAGAAAATTTTTCATTCCGTGCGATTGGTAGCACCTCTCTCTCGGACACCTAGATATATGGGAGGTAGGGAAGAAACACTCAACAAGATTCAATTAATCCCACAATGAAAAGACACAATTTCAACTAATAAAAATTAGAGAATATTTCAATGCTAACCGCGAAAGTGGAACAACGACTGTAAAACACGAACGATTAGGAAACTATCAAACTTGATCCTTACTTAATAAAGGATCTCACCTATCATCCGATTTAAACTAATATCAATTTATTCTCAGTGAACAATCGTCACTTTAAAACTTCCTCGTTATAAATTCTAAATCACATTAATTCAAATATGATATCTTCAGTAGCAATCTCACCTGATTCAAGTATATCTCCTCTCCTACTCTCTATTTATGCTAGAAAATCTCAACTATATATAGTAAGTTAATTTGAATATCATGATTTTCTTCTTCCGAAGGGTTGGTTGTGAATAACGCGAATTGATAGCCCAAAGATTTCCCAAGAGGGTTAATTGAAGGAACGCGTATAGATCCATCACATCCACTCTTTTCCAAGCCAACACAAAATTTGATATTATTCTCTGCTCAACAAACGCAATTTCTTTCAATCGCTGGTTGCTAAATGCATTCACCTACAAAATACGACGCGGTGGCAAGCCACCGACCACGTGATTTGTGACAAACTTTTTTAGCAAAGGGGAAGAATACAGTGACACAAAAATGTTATCGTAGTCGCTCTATTGCAAAAAGTTTTCACGTTACAGGCTCAGGATGGGAATTTTTGAATCCTACCACGTATACAAACAGAAAGTAGATAAGAGTCAAGTATTATGAAATACCATTTACATTTCTAAAAATAACTTAATTGATTTTGAATTTAAAAAAAAAGTCTCCCAATTTACCATGAATATGTATTACAAACGATTGTAGGAATTATTTTCTGTCAATATATATATATTTATTTTGTTGTTGCAAAAAGAATTATTTTAATATTTTAAAGAAATGATAAACGTAGGGTATTATGTAATAGTCGGGTGATACGGAATATATAGGTGGTTTCAATAAGGAATTAAAAAGCTGATTAAAAGACTTCATAAAACGTAGTTATTTTTATCTGTAACAGTTATTTTAACTTTTAAGAATACGTAAAAGTCATTTCAGTTTTGAATTTATTTGTAAAAGTCACCTTCCAGTAAAATCAAGGTGAGCCCACAGAAAACAGATAAAGCATTTATATATAACCCAAATTTTTCCTCGTTCATTTTCAGAGAATTTTCCGTTACAGGAAATACATTCAACGTTTTTGTTTTCCGACTCTTTAGTTGAGGGCATGAAGTCTATTACAAATGGTACGTCAGAACGGAATTTGTCGGGAACTATGGAACTATTCCATGAAACTTGAAAAACTTGAAAAATGGACCTTTAAGGTATCCGACTACGTTCGGAACCGTGATTTTGCATAAGCGCATAAATGGATAATTTTCATGATATTTAGTGTCACTTATATTAGAATATATGTATACAATTGTTTTAAGGGCATTTTGACAAAAAAAAATATTTAAATACAATATTTTGGCAAAAAATTAACTTAGAATAATTTTTTTCCCAAATGTTCTCCTTTTGTGAAAAATGCTTCTATTATAATATGTTGTCTATATATAGCTCAGAACTCTCTACAGAGGCTCAACTAGAATTTTTGAACTATATAACTTAGAAGTGGGTTTATCCATATTTTACGACAACAGAGAGGAGCAATTTTAAGAAAAAAAACGCAGATAACTATTTCAATTGGTTGTAACTCTGAAAATAATGTGAATTTTTCAAAAATCATAGTTGAGCCTCTGTAAAGAGGTCTGAGCTATATACAGGCAAAATATTATTATAATAGAAGCATTTTTAACAAAAGGAGAACATTTTGAAAAAAAGATTATTCTAAGTTAATTTTTTGCCAAAATATTGTATTTAAATAAATTTTTTTTGTCAAAATGTCCTTAAAACAATTTTATACATGTAGTCTAATCTAAGTGACACTAAATATCATGAAAATTATCCATTTAGCGCTTTTTCAAAATCACGGTTCCGAACGTAGTCGGATACCTTAAACTGAAGGACAAAACATTGTCAGCTTAAACACGACCACAGTATTATAAACTACAATTCTTTTAGTGTACATTATGCTTGATTTAAATGTTCAAGTGACATGCGTACCAGTAGGTTAAAATGTTTGTAAACTTAATTGCAAAAGCTTTTGAAAATCACAAAACACACAGTGATATGTAGCGAGTGTTTTTACAACAAGTGGTCGACTCTCAATACAATGCATAATGATAGTCTTTCTTTAGTACTTCATGGTTTTCGCACGTATTAGTAGCTATGATATGGGCTTCCATAATACCCGACTATTCCATAATACCCGACTCCCTTTTTTACTACATGTGCAACTCCAGAAAATGTGTTTTCATTCATCAGAAATAAATGTAAACTTGTTTGTTTGGATGTAAATTGAAAAAAAAATTCATAATTTGCCTTACTCCTCAATAAATAGTTCTATTGAATAATATGAGGAAATCAAATGTTGCAAATGAGAATAAAAAGTTATATGATTCCTAATAGAATGGAAAGAATTTCTCATTTTCGAGTACCTTTATATCTATGTAAACTCGGGATTAGCGATGCAGAGATTAAAAAAGGCCTTTTGGAATTCAAAGGAGTAGCAAGAAGATTCTCTTTGATTGCCAATATTAAAGGTGTTAAGTTAATTGAGGATTATGCCCATCATCCAAATGAAATATATGCAACTTTAACGGCTGCACGTTCAATTACTAAAGGAAAAGTAATAGGAATTATCGAACCACTTCGTTTTGC
>BMAV01013554.1:53112-75243 GCA_019973955.1 Trichonephila inaurata madagascariensis | reverse complement strand
TTTAAAGAAGATTTCTTTTATATATTTTGAACTAAGTAAAATAATTATAATTACATTAAAATATCAAATTTTAACTGAAACATTTGTATTTAATATAAAAACTAAAATTTATATATAAATTTTTCTTCAGTAAAATTCAAAATTTTTTGATTTGATTCAATCAAAACCTATTTGAATTTGACAGCCTCATGCTGGATTGCATCAGAGAAATCATTTGGATAAATACATTAATTTTTACATGATGTTAGTATACACAACAGGATAATTTCTTTTTTTCCGTTACTAATTAGAGAACTACATTTTTAACTTCGAAAACAAGTGGAATTATGTAATTCACAATGATATTTCTTTTTAAATTGAATAATTCTTTCTAGAAATATTTTGAACGAAAATCATTGTTTTAAAAATTTTCTTTTCAAACATAAACTCATACCAATTACTATTATGAGCATTAGTCAAATATTTGTGTATATATGTTTAGAAATATTTGCTTAACAATATTGAGAAAGAGTACATTAAAAATTAAACTGTGTGTGTGTGATCCATAGATTCACGATTCCTTCATCATCATATATGAAACTGTTAATAAGAGTTTATTTACATTTACGAACGTATGTTGTGTGGAACCCTCTGACAGTGGATAAGATACTAACCAGATACCAGTATTGGCGTTGAAGTACATTGTATAAAGATATTCTTTTTTTAATATCTTGCAATTTTTTGAATGAAGAGAGCTTTGAAATTTAACACAACAAAACATTTCAAGATAATTTTCAAAACTTCCTACTCTTACATTTCTTAAGCGGTTGATTTTTATTCAATTCCTACTATTAATTCACACTCTCCCTATATATATATATATATATCTTGTTCAAATTTCCAATCGCTTATAAAACACTTTTTATTCATCCACTTAAGTTCAAATACATTTTTTAAACTTGTAGTGTAGTGTAACACTTGATGTTAACATAGTTTTTTCAAATATTAATTCATTAATTAAATTTTAATTAATTAATTATAATTTAAGCGATACATTTCAGTCAATATTATTCCTCTAGATGATAGCACCATTCGATAAAACAACTTCTGTTAAATTTGTGATGAAGATTTAACTTAACCTGGATGGGAAGATTGTCATTGAACGAAGTGCATTTCCTTCTTGAGTGGATGTGTACGAGATGCCGGGTGCCAGAGACAAGTGAACATATTGTTTTGGCCTATAGAAGTTGTGGGACTCGGCGAAGGGGTTCTTCTCCCTGCACGGTAAATAGTCTTCCTCGGCTGTAGCAGAATGTGAGGCAGGAGATCACGTCAAGGGGGAGGAGGGTAGAACAGTTTTTGGTATCTGCCAACAGATTCTAAAATATTGGTACATCCATCAAATTCTTTCAGAGTTATGGCGATGGCCGAATCTCCAGAATCGCAGTGTTATCTCTGTACTGAACTGAACTTAAAGTGGGACAATAATTACCAATCAATTATTCATTACCCAGCTTGAATATGTACTTTTTATAGGTATTCATTGGATATGGAGCAATAAAGACTATTATAAAGAGTAGGTGCTGTATGTTTCATCATAGTCCTCTTACCGGAAAGCATCATTATCTTTCCCACTCCAATAATATTAATTTTCTTTAGGCAGCATTGCATTGGGCCATTACTCGAATAGCAGCACATGGCTCTAACATCAAACAATTGTTACTTCCACCACTCGATAGCTAGGTTATTTAGGACCAGTATCTATCAATGGTACCTGGTAGGCGTCACGCATTTGTCCCATGGCTGACCATACCAGAAGAAAGCTTATTATAAATCAATTTTCAGACTTTTTTCTTTCTCCCTTTTAGGCAAACACATCCTCGCACATAAATAAATTCGTTATGCGAACTTATAAGCTGCTTCAGAGCCATTGCATACGGAGACTCAAGAACCTATCTTAAATTTTTCATACCGTTTATTTAATTGTTAGATTCTGTCAGGGTTGATGACAATCGCTGAATTTATGGGAAAAGACTATGGACTCCAACACCTCAGAGATTTAACGCTGGAGGTTCAGTGTACCGGCAATGCGTACTAGAGTGGCGCCAGTGAACATTCTAAACATCTTGAAATTTGAGAGAATGTGTTTCGTTTTTCTCAAAAATTGCAATTCTAGTAGCTAATGTGGGCACTACTTTTTAGGCATGGCGAATATACTCGTCAGTGGCGTAATGATTGATTGATTGATTGAATATTAACGTCGCACTGTTCAGCTACACGAGGGCTTTTGGCGACGGACCACGTCATTTTGTACCATGGTCAAGTGACGTGGACGACACATGAGTTGGCACCCCCCTCTCATAACTACCACACCACACAAACGGGAGGACGTTTCAGCTCTCGACAGATTTAACGTGCATCGCTGCCCTACACGGCGACTCTTTAGTGGTACTGGGCTCGAACTTGTGACAAGGCAAGCCACGGTCCGATACCTATACCACTCGGCTACCGCGGCCACTCGTCAGTGGCGTAACGGAGAATGTTAGGGCTCCCCTGCAAAGTCAGGTTTTGGGTTCAAAGCCCAAATACGTACTTGGCATCAGTCAGGGTTTGAGCTCCCTAGAATCCCTGCAGCCCCTCCCCCTCGTAATGCGGAGGTTACTGGGGTGTACGTTACGTCACTGATACTCGTCCATCACGGTTATCTCGTTAATTGCAAAAATCGAGGTTTTCGGACTATGTGTTTACTACATAAACAAATTTTAAAATGTTTCCTGTTATAAACGATATTGTTAAACTTGGGATAAAATTTAAAAGATATTCATAATTGCAAGGCCATTTTTATTTCATATATGTTCATGCAAAAAAAAAATATCCTCAGATTTTTCCTAAAATCATTCAAACTACAAAAATTTCCACTTCCTTTAACAATTGAACAAAATCTTACCAATATAAAATATTTATTTAGTAAATAACATTATTGCTATTAAATGTAATAAAAGTTATTTTAATATCTCAAACTAAATGTGTTTTATTTTAAATGTGATTATTTAAAATCTGTTTTTTTCGTCGTCTTACAAATACGTTCAGCGTAAACCCTGCATTAAAGTCACAATCAATTTAAACCAGGTCGGCATTCGGAATCTTGGCGCTTAGCCAGGTTGGCAGTGAAATATAACAGAATAAATCACATGAATATTTATGTGATAAAGACATGACCTGAAAAGTAAAAACAATAAAACTGTTTTATGAAGTCTTTTAACGTCACACTGTCTTCGATATGTCATTTTACATAAACGTTTTACTAAGTGTAACAATAAAATGCATCATATTCAATTCTTCTTGAATATAAGTACTATACAAAATTCGAAAAAATATCATCGCATTAATTCAAATTTTAGACTCTGCACGTGATGTTGCCGTGTTAATCAGTACCATTACAGTGATTTTCAAAGATTGTTTAAAAATCGTAATTTTCTGGAAATTTGTGTTTTAAAGAAAAGTTAATTATATATGTTCTCTTCGCGTAATTTCTGATGTATGATCAATGAGATGGATGGCAAAATTGAATTTGTTTTAAATGTAATAGATATTCCAAATTTAAATTTAGTGTTAACTGCAAATTGTAAAAAGCATTTTGGTACTTTTCCCTCCCCCCCGGCGTAAGCGATAAAGTCGCCAAAAATGATATAATTGACGCCAAATGGAAAACCCCTTCTGGTAAACTTTTACCACCACATTTTTAAAACACGTCGTGGTTATTTTTCATCAGTAATGTTTTTTTCATAATACATTAAAAACGGATGAAAAATCAATAAGCACTTTGTGAAACCGCGCCCCTAAGGTGACCGTTTCGTTGATTATCCGCGTGAGCTAGAAGTGTAGGGTTTACAATAGGAATAGACATTTTTAAATTCTTAATACGACTTTATTAAGAATATAACTTAAGCGTATAACAATTTAGATGATTATAGTTAAGAGAGAATGTACGACGAACAAACACACATTAATAGTTATACCGAATCGCGTAACTCGGACCACTATCAATATTTAATCCGCCTAATCTCACTTCTAATAATATTATAAGTGCTAATATTAAATAGTCACAATTCTACCTTATCCAATCTTAGCTTCAATCTTATGAAGAGGCGTCTGGGCGCGCGTGCAATGGTATACACCTTGACCTAATGGCTTAATCTTCAAGGTAACTTCAATTGGCTGTCAATTCACGCTTGTATCACTTTCACACATAACATTCCCCAAATTGCCATACGACTTACTGAAACTTATGTTATTTAAAAGCTATTTTATTTGCATTTCCTCTTCACGTTTCGCTTCTTGGGTTTTGGTTTGAAAAGAGTTGCCATTAACCTTGGCCCCCAAAGAACCCAGAGGTCATGTTAAAGAAAAGACGGGTGAGCCCGTCACAACTTATTTATTTATATTTTTTATGGGTATATTGTGTGTTGTGGCCAATAACTCTAACTTGACGACATTTGCACAAGGGAAAACGGAAAAGTACCAGTGTTTTTTTCCCCAAAAAAAAGTTTTATAACCCTTATAAACCTTATCTGACGATTAAAATTTACGTGATTCGCTCCCCAGTGCCACGGCTTTTCCCACAGATGAGCGTATGCAGTGTATTGGGGGGGGGAGGGTGAGAAAAGAAATATATACATATATATATATATATATATATAAGCAAATCCTTTTCTAAAATAAGTAAATCCTTCGCAAACACGGTCAATGCCATTTAATTACAATCTAAAACCTTCAGAATAGTTTTACGGATAGCAGTTCAAATAAGCGATGTACTTGGGAAGGACGTGTATATACGTGCGGGGCAATTACCACACTGGCTGAGCAAGACGTATATATACTCCATCGGCACTTTAGGGGTTAAAATACAAGGAGAACAAATAGTTTCCACCGTTTTTAATCAAAAATTGCGAAATTATTGCAAAAAAACTGTCCATTAAGTTTTACTCAAAGTATTATCCATTGCCAGGCACTACTTTTTCTTACCTTTCTCGTAGCATACGGATACCGCATCGGAAGAACGCTTCTTCCTTTGAGGCGATGCACGAATTGACACAATTTTTAGAATCTTTTCTTGATGTGAAGTACTGCTCAGACCATTGATCGAAACAAGTGGTAATCGAAGGGGCAATAGCTGGTGAACATAGCAGATGATTTTGGATTTCCCAATGGAATTTTTCCAAATAAATTTTGACCGTCACCCCAACATGCGGATAAGCATTATTACGCAGGAGAATAATTCTATCGTTTTTCTTTGAGTCTCATCAACTGTGATCGGTAGTGATCCCCAGTAATGGTTTCATTCGGTCTGATTAATTCATAATTCCCAACAGTAATCTCACCCCCCACACACACCTACCAAATACAGAACATGGTTTTTTTCCATGAATATTCAATTGTCGGAGCATGGCCACGTGGTAACCATAATTTATTCTTCTTTGCGTTATTGTAGTGTATACAGTTTATATTACTAGTGACTATACCAGGGATGGCATTAAATCAGAGCTTCTCAAAGTTGCAATATTGGTGAACCAATATTCAATCATAATTTTCATCGCGCCCCCCTCATACAATGATAATGTCTTGAATTCAATAATACTATTCTTTGACGCTAAAACTGCGATATGGCTTCAGCCTCTTAAGCGCCCCCGACTTATATAAAGGTCTCGCTAAGCCAAAGCATTTATTTCCCCGGACTTATATATACGTCTTTCTGAAGTGCAATCTATTCTGTGCTCTGTTGTCCATAAAATTATTCCGAAGGCTTTGGGATGCAATACAAGGACCTTGACAATGTTTGCGAAGGATTTACTTATTTCAGGTTATTTTTTTGCTTCTTTATCCCCTTCCCCAATACATCACATAAGCGCTTCTAAGTGGAAAACAGTTAGCATTGGGAAGCGAATAGCATAACTGTTAATAGGAATTAATTATAAACCATACAAATTATCAAAATAAGTGTTAATTTATGTTTTTAATTAAACATGTGACAAGCCCAGAGAGTCACTGATAATTAATAAACTTGTTCTTAACTTAGTATAGTTAAATTAATTATTAAATACATTATGTAGCGTTGATACATTTATAAGTGTAATATATCAGTGTAAATGTGTATTTATTTTTTTATTATGTCAGGATGTATTTTGTTTGTTTACATTCAATAAATTAATAATTTTTTTGAAATAATCTTTTGTTTTCGACTTTTCAATACGCTCGCGCCCCCCTCGTAGAGTTTTCACGCCCCACAGTTTGAGAAACGCTGCATTAAATGGAGTACGATCAATCGGTGGACCACCAGAACATTTTTAGATGAGTTCCTAAGTTCTAAGACACACTTAGCAAAAGAAACATATCGTGGAACACCGACATAAGCTGTATTGGAGAAGGCTTTTCACAATCGATGCAAATGCCTTTACTTAAGCAAATGATTCGATAAATGTGTAGACGACTCATGTACCGTCATTGGAAGCGAACGATGGCGCTTAACACGTTCTCTGTTGTTGTTGGAGAAAAAAAGGGATCACTGTGATGCCAGCCGCAGAATGAATGTTTTAACACACGCCGAATGAAGGGAGAAGAAATATCGATGATCAGCTCTTCCCGCGATAGCGTGGGATTGGCTATTCAGATATACTCCTATACCTTAAACTTCTACGGAATTAAGTTCACGAGTTGATATCCTGTTCCGTGATAGAGCAGTAATTGGCAGCGAATAATTGTAAGTACATACGTCGTTTTCGGATTCATCGATTCAAGTATGTTTTCTGCTTGCTCCATTGAATTCACCCACCCTCCACGGTTTGTAGTCGCTCATAGTTGTTTAAGCATTCAACTTGAAATTGTTGTGTTACTTCTGTAAAAATAGTAATCTATTGTAGTAAAAATACTACTTTGTAGAAAAAAATAGTAATCTGTCATATTTTAAAATGCGGGTACAAAGTCGAAAACTAATATCAAGAAAATAAAGCATAGAATTTTAATTCAGAATAGCCACACCTATGTCATTGGGTGACATTTGAAGCATACCGTACCCTGGAAAAGTCCGATCACCCCTTGACTATACAATGCAAAAAATCTAGCCTATCACTTAGTAAATCAGGGAATTCAACCTTTTTCGTCTTCAGCTCATGTAATTAATGTGAGATAATCAAAAAGTAAACGAAATTGTAGTTTTTTCCAAATCACCGTTTGTAAATTTACGAGAATAACAGCTACTAAGCACACATACAAATTTTGAATAAATTTTCCATTCATAAAATGTTAATAGGAAATGAGACTGCTTTTGTATGATGAAATAAATTATTCTTTTCCTTTAAAAAAATGAAATATAGTTTGAATTAGATTGAAAAAATGGATAGAAAGTGTATGTGTAAATATAATACTTTTAAAATTACAAATTTTATATCAGGAAGCTCCATGATACAGTGTAACATTAGTTTATGTTTATTATTAAAAATAAAGAAGATAGTGATAGAGGATTTTCAAAAGTCCCCTTCTTAGAATCTCCAATATCATACATAATTACATGCTTCAACTTTGCAACTGTATCTCTCTTAGTCTCACTAATGACATCCTTTATTTTGATACAAAATTCAGCTCGGATTACGGATAAAAACGCATAGCTCATTACCATTAAAGATTAACTTAATAAAATACACTCTCTTCTGTTTTGCATTGTTTTGCAGTTTAACAAAAATAAAAGAGAAATTCCTAAATCAAATTTTCGTAACAAATTATTTGTATAAAAAATTCATGTAAGAATTACTTTACAAAAAATATTTATTTTCATTAGGTTGGATGCAAATTTGCAAAGAACTGAAATTTAAATTATTGAAAACTAAAAAATAATAAATTAATGAACTGTGTGCGATGGAATTATTTGAAAATAAAAGTAATTTCATTTGTGCGTTTGAACAAATAAGGTTTTTTTTCAATTAAACGAAATTGATTATAATTACATTTCTACCAGTTACAAAGTTACAGGTTTTGATTAAATTTCCTTGAAACATAACATTTACAATATGTAGATTTCCTTTGTATTGTTCTGTATTAAATTCAAATATTAAATTTCATATGTTGTTATAAAGATAATATTAAATATATAATAACGAGCTATATGTCTCATTAATATAAAATTCATTACATTATTATCTATTGGATGAGGTACCCCTGTCCGTCTAACTGTGTATTAACCCTCATTGTACAAATAATAAAACTTTTTATACCCATTGCTCAAATTGTAAAACTGTAATTTACATGGATAAAGTAGTCTTATTTATTTATTCATTTTTTCGTGAAATTCGTCCTTGACGCTCCTCTTCAGTTAAATTCATGACTGAAGCTGCATCGTCCAACACTTCATTGATAAAGTCCTCAGATTTTGATAAACATGCATCTCGTGCAGCTTCCTGGAAGGTTTAGTTCCTCTTAGATTGTAAAGAAATCTTCGTATGAGACAGCACCTTTTTTCTCACCCAAACATTACAGTCCAGGCAATCGTTGCGATGTTTTTCTGCGAGAGCTTGCAATAATGTACTATCGCAACCGTATTGGCGACATTCTTTGAAACGAAACACATAGATACCAATTCAGCACGTACGACACATGCGAAATCGGATTTGCACAAACTTGGCGAATAATATTGAACGTTGGCATTGCTGCGATAGTACGTAATAAATTTATAACAGTGTCCCGAAACATTTTTTTTACATATAGAGAGATATAAGTTCGTTATTTTCATTTTAGCTAAAACGTGATTAATTAAATAAAAATGAATTACATATTAATTAAGTAATTTTGCTTGATTAAGTAATTTATTTGATTAAGTAATTTATTTAATTAAGTAATTTAATTAATTAAGTTTATTTTCTTGATTAAGTAATTTAATTAATTAAGTAATTTTCTTGATTAAGTAATTTAATTAATCAAGTAATTTGCTTTATTAAGTAATTTAATTAATTAAGTAATTTAATTAAGTAAGTAATTTAATCAAGTAAATGATTTAATTAATTAAATGAAAAAAATTTTATTTGGGTTCAATGAAGCAACACGAAGTCTCTATTGGCGAGGAGCTTCGTAATTTTTAAAAATGATTAAGTGACGAGGGCGACAACTTGAGTGACAACTCTCCTCTCAAAAATGCAATACCATGTGAGGAGACATATCATCAACACATTTAATCCTTCATCTGAATCTTTACATTACAGATTTTTCTGTGGATATATGACTCAATAATAAAAAACAACATCAGCCACAATCACTCAGCTAACGTGGCCATTACATGGAACATACAGAGTGTGTGTGTATGTATGTGTGTGTGTGGTCTTTTATATAATTTGTAATTTGTAGCAGCAAAAATATTTTCTTTACAGAAAACACTTTTTACAACATTTCTTTTTTCATATTTTCACAATAAATTACTCATAAGATTCCTACAGAACCAAAATAACAGCAATATACATACAGAGTGATTATAATTAAATTTTTACTTTCAAAATGCTGCAATACAAAAGAGCCACTGCTCAAAATGATTTCAAATTTCAAAAATGAGGAAATTGTAAGAGTTAAAAAAATTCTTTGGCGTTTTCATAACTGCTTTTAGTGAAGTTTTTGGCCCAAAGATAATTGACAATCAATTTTTCACATCGAATATGGCACAAGATTACCGGATGGTCTTTTCACTAACAGTGCAACAACTGTTAAATGACTCCGAAGTCATTTTTTGCCTTCAAAAACCTAGTACTTATGCACATTGAACAGTAAGTAGATTTAATGTGCAGCTCAATTCCAATGGGCAGCCAAAGCCAATTCGATTCCAAATGCCACTTGTACCCAAATCCGCTTTCGTTATACCGATTTCAAAACTATCTATGGACATACTTTGGATTTTTTTATGCCATACCGTTTCCCCTTTTTCAAGTAAATTAAGTTCAAATTTAAGGTCATTTTGATCAGTGGTTCTTTTTTACAGCATTATGATCGAGGAATTTCAATTATAATCACGTTGCATACAAAAATTGATGCGCCGGCAATATGCAAGATACAGAAAGCAATATATACGCATAAATACACCATGTTTCCATTCAATATGAATTAATATGTACACAGTAACTAATATGTATGGTCATACAGTAAAAAAATCCTGAAATTCAGAAATTTTATTCGGTTACAGATAAAACAGCCATCATCATTTTCTAAATCAAAACAATTTTTTGTTCTAAATGAAATTTAACAACTACATAATATAAAATTCATCCAAAAGAAAGAAATATTGTGTATACTTTTAATGAAACAATCAACAGTTCATGTTTACCTTGAATGAGTTTCATAAACTATTCATTTTAAAACATGTGCTTTATACATAATCCTATTGTCATTGCTCTTATGAAGGGGGGAATTCTTATTTATTTGACTTTCAATTTTGTTGACATTTATTTTCATTATATATTTAAGCATCGTTGAAATTCAATCCATTCCTTAATCCTATTTGACGTTCTCAACGAAAGAGGCTTATGGGGATAAGAAGAAAATCATTGTTCTTTAGAACAAATTCGAACTGAGGAATTGTTCCAAGACAATTCGTTAAGCCTAACATAATCTTGTTTTTGAATAAATGCTTCGCCACGCACATCGTAAGCTTCCCAGTGATTATATCAGACTTCAATGGGAAAATATTTTGTTGGACAACTCAACTCTAAATCCATTTAGCAAACATTGTATCTTAAAAATATTTTATTTTTATAGATAAAGACTTTATAGTTATGAAAACTTAATAACTTCTTAACAACGATTTATAACTAAAAGATTCAAAGGTATTTAAGCATTTTATTTTGCTGATAACTTGACTGTATTAAAGAGCAGTTCAATACAGGAACATTTTATATCAAACATTTTTCAGTTAAAGAAATTTTTACATTATTCCGTATTTATGAACATATCAACACAGAATTCTGTTTTTGAGAGTTGATATAGTATATACATATAAACTTTTTCATTCAACATTATTTCTAATGAACAATTATATAAATTTCTCGTATATATAGTTTGACAGTGAATTCAGGTATAATTTGAGGACCTTTCCTTATGTTTATTATTGAGGATTTGTATGTATATGTGTGTGTGTGTTTATTATAATAATCCATTTAGACATATACTAGATTTTTAATTTTCAACCACAGTGGCTTGGCACTTTTGTGTGCCACCATTTTTTTTTTAAAATTTCGAATTATACTCTGGGCAAAATAAATAAATAAATAAAATCCTGCACCGAATCATTCCGCGATTTTATAGAAGTATACTAAGGGTAATTGAATTCGTGGTAAATTTTAACTTAGACTTTCGGGGATAGATGGATACAAAAGATTTGATTAGGCTCGTAATTCTTTGATGATAACGAATATATCTCTGTACGAATTACTTTTAATAAAGAGGAAAAAACAATTTCGCTCTCTAGTAATCGAGATTTAATTTCAAAATCTCGGAAGAATCAATTCATTTTGGATTGAAATTACAATTTTCTACATCTTATTTGCTTGAATTCGAATTTTTAACATTAGCAAATATACAAATGAAAAAGGATAGAGACTTTTAAACGTAGATGAGGAAATGAGATCATAACTTTTACGACCAAATATTAATGAAATTATCAAAAATCGTCAAGCTCAAATTTCGCATTAAATGTATCCTTATAACTAATTTGTAATTAATTCCTCAATAAACATTTTGCTGTCTTTGTCATGCATATTATTTTATTCAACATTGAAAAAATTATTATCATATACTCTCTATTTTACATAGTGTATTATAGATAAGTAAAATTCTTTTAAACTTATTTTATTGTTAGTGTGCCACCAAATTTTAAAATTATAAAAAAAGTACCGAAACAAAAGAAAAAAGAAAGGTTGAGAATCACTATACTAGATACTATCAGAAATATTATAATTTTTAAAAATTTATATATATATAAGAGCTAATATTGTACAGTGTGTAAAGATATTTATTATGATGGAGTACACATTTTCCTTTTACCATGAATACTAATGATTTTCAAAAAAGAAGTTTGTTTAAACCGTAAATAAGAAATGATTTGTCTATATACGTATATAGTTAAAGGTAAAGAATATTTTGTACATTATTGATCTTATTTGTCTCATAGAGTAATATATATATATATATATATATATATATATATATATATATATATATAGTTCTATTTAAATTTCTTTTCTTTGATTTGAACTAATTCTCAACTGACTATATAAGTCATACAGTAGTTATAAATGTATTTAAAAATTCTCTTCTACATTTTTATCGTCTGCTTTAATTCAATAACTCTGTAACTCTAATTTATCCGATTTATTTATTTGCCGATTTATAATCGTTTGCAGTTAAAGTTATGTTGCTTTATTTGGCATATTTTGCAATTATTATAAATATTTTTTTGTTCATTCGGTGATAAGTGATTTTAATACACACACATAATCGACGCTGATTGAACTGAAAATGTAATTGACTTTTGTATATTTTTGAGATATTGTTAATCTGTAGATTTTTTATTATCTTGTGAATAATTATAAGAACAAAGGCATCCGTGGAATAAGCTTTGGTTGTCATTATTAGCATTATCTATACAGAAAGTAAACCGTATTTTTATAGACACAGATGGAATGTTATGCAAACTATCTTTCTGATAGTTTATTACATAAAACAGTGTTAAAAAAAGTTTAAATTTAATAATACTTATGACAACGCTTAGTTAAAAATATTTTGTAATGATATATTTTGCTTAATCAGAGATCTATGTTTAACAAAAAGATAAAATTATTGTGTAATGATTATTGATTTAGGGGCTCTATTCTATAATTTTTGTTTAATTCAGAGATCTATTATACAAAAACATAAATAAAATCTGCGCGCACTAACACTTATTTAAAAAAACAGTAAACTTGATAAATAATAATTAATTAATTAAAATAATTCAAGACCAGAATCTTTGACAGGTTGAAAGCCTTTAATATCAATCGCCTCTCTTTCGGTTTCCGAAACGCATATTTTTGTATAGAGACAACGGATCCTGTACCATCTGGTATAAAGTTAGAATTCCTCTTTGAAGGAAAGGCTTTCACATTCCACCAGTAGGCGTATGTGAACTATCACTAAGAGCTTCTGTAACCGTGTGGTTAAAGTCACGATCTTCATAACAGGAGATGTTGGAGCTCAGGTTTCGATAAAGGCATAGTGCAGAATAATGCATACATCAACACTTAAGACCAACTGGGCTTTAAGTGGAAAGGGCTGGAAACTCAGATTGTATCTTCTCCGAGAATATGCTTTGAACCTAAGAGGTCTACCTCGAGATAATAGTTCGTCCTGCTTTTCTAATATGCAAAGTTAAAACGACTACTAATTTCCTAGAGGATAAACTAATTTACACAAAAGCAGTTAATAAAAGCGAATTTTAATTCACATGAAACAAATGTTTAGTTATTTCTAATCAAATTAATTAAATTATATCTACCAGAATAAACCGAGAGATTTACTAAAATGAACAAAATAATGTCATTTTTTTCGCATTTTAATTACCAAGCACAGCAAACTCATTTAGGTTGTCTTCGTATCATGTGGAAGAGCTTCAATTAATTCGTTACATATTTTGAAACGGAAACTATTTCATTTTTCATATACAGGGTGTATCTTAACTCTTGGGCAAAACTTTAAGAGGTGATAGTACACATCAAGACGAACAATATTAAATAGGAAACTTAGGAAACCACAAACGTCTTCCGAAGGAGATAGACGCCACATTAAAGTTTAGTTTCCGAAATTTCAAATGATTATAAAAAAACGGAAAAATGTGTCGATTCGTTAGCGATTGTTGCTAAAATTGTTCTTTTTGTTAGTATTTTCTTGAAAAATAAATTTAAAGATACTGTTAAAAAATGTTGATAGAAGGTGCTTTAGACTTTGGAGTAACGAACAACTATTTTTTACTATTATTTTTTGAATCACATTAAATGCTTTCAAAAGCTTAGACTTATACTTGCATTTTGAGCTCAATGTCTGAATCGTTAGGGGTGGTTAAGTAGCTCAAACTCCTCCTCCCCTGGACACAGTCTATTTTATTTACTGTGTTGTGTTTCTCTCTCATGTATGTGCAAGTTTCCAATGAAATTACTTTATATTTATTTTAGTGTAATTGCATTTCATTTTGAAAGCATATTTAAATACAGTGTGACATCTCTCGCGTTCTTCTTCTAACATAACTCCTACGTTCTTTGACGGCCACGATTAATGGCAAAACTTTTCCAACCCAAATCCAAGAGGTAAAAACGAAGCAACAATGCAAATAAGATAACCTTTAAAAGGATAGAAAGTTTAGTGAGAATCAATGGCAGTTTTAGAGAAAGCTTAGTTCGGAACAGGTGGAAGGTTAATTAGACGGCCTACTCAGGAATCACGGAGACGCCCACCCTCGCTAATATATACAAGGAGCAACTATTGCACACGAGCACATCAGTCTACCTGAAAGTATCAGTATCGTTGAGCCTTCAACCAAGTTAGGAGGATTATATTCTGAACGGTAGTAAATTATTGAATTGAGATTAGGTGGATCTAATTAGTTATATTGATAAGTGATCTAATTGTGCGATCTGACTTAATTAAAGCGGCGTACTTTGGTTTATTCTCACTTAATATTAGTTTGTTCGTTATATAAGTAATTTAAGTTAAATTCTTAATAAAAGTCATATTAAGAATTATAGAATGTCTCATCCTTCCGGGACAATCCCACACCTCTAACTTACGCGGAACCCCCAAGACATAGCTATCTACAGATGGCTATGTCACAACAGTTAAACTAAAATTATTAAATCAAAACAATCTAAAATACAAACATCCCCCCTCCACCTCCCTCAGTGGGCTGGAGTAAAATTATTATATGTTGATCGTTCCTTGGCGATATAACGTTTTAAAACCCAACCCACGCAATCGTGCCGGTTAGATATTCTTATACGTTTTTGCTTCTGGAACAGTCGAATGTAATGAAATCGCGAATCTAACGATTGAACCGGTTTGGAGAAAGTGTTGTCACTTCTTATCAACAGACGATGGTTGTGGTCCATGTTTCGCTTTCAGCTGGCAAATCTAGCTTTATTTTCAAATTCCTCAAAAACACGTTTTCTTTTTATGTGTCGTAAAAAGGTAATTATCAATGTATTTCTAAATGCTTCGATACAAGTTTTTATGTTAATGTTTAAATAATTATAAAAAAGAAAAAATGTTAAATATACTCTATTAATGTTGCTTGTAGGACTCGGGATTTCGTTACTCGCACGATCATGCGAGTTGGGCGTTACTTGAGTCACTGAAGCTGTAATGGTAAGTACTTGCCATGCGACTTTTCTTTCCATTTTCAATAATTTTGATGAAAGCCTACATACAAATGAAATACACTGCTGGCCACCGTAAATGCAACACCAAGAAAGACAAGAGATATCACAACAAAATTTATTTTGTAGATAACATGTTGACCAAGTATCAAATGATTAAATTTATAGACTTCTGTGAAGTGTGGTTCCTGCCAGAATCAGTAGCCAGAGTAGCCGCCATTGTTGGAGATCACCGCTGCCACACGCCTTGGCATTGATTCAAAGAGACTTTGGATGTGTTCTTGGGGTACAGCAGACCAAGCAGCTTCCACACATTGCCAAAGTTGATCTGGTGTGACAGCTGGGGGTGCAATGTGGGTCAATCGTTGAGCAACCATAGACCACATGTTTTATATCGGTGAAAGATCCGGAGAGCTAGCCGGCCAGAAAACCAATTCAATCTGGTGATTGACGAAGAACCTTTGGACAATGCGTTCCACATGTGGCCAAGCATTATCTTGTTGAAATATGGCTGTGGCCAAGCCCTGAAGGTAAGTAAGGACAACTGGCTCCGACACCTCGGACATGTAGCGCTGGATATTTAAAGTACCTGCAATGTATACTAGAGGAGTGCGAGAGTGATATCCAATACCGCCCCATAACATAATACCGGAAGCAGGAATCCGGTGCAGGACCAGTGTGGCGGTGCATAACGCAGCTGTTCAGCATTCTCTCTCCACGGTGTCTCCAGACTCGAATCCGACCATCGTGGTATTGCAGACAGATGCGTGACTCGTCAGTAAAGGCAACTTCATTCCATTATGCGCCCACATCCTTCTTTCATCGCACCATTGGCGGCGGAGATGTCTGTGGTTCTGCGTCAAGGGTAAACCAAGAAATAGACGTCTTGCGGACAGACCACTCTGCTGTAAACGGCGTCGAATGGTACGTGCAGACACTAAATGATGCGTTACAGACTCAATGTGCTAAGCTATGGTTCGTGATGTGACTGAGCGATCCGTCACTGACATGCTCCCAATTTGCCTGTCCTCACGTGAAGTGGTGCACTGAGGTGGATGCGATCGACCACTTCGGTCCGTCGTACCATCCTGCATCCAACGGTCACATATCTGCATTACAGTTGTTTGGTTTCGTCCAACACGACTACCGATTTCCCTGAAAGATAAACCACAATCTCGGTAGGCCACTATCCTTCCTCTATCGAACTTGGATTCTTGATCAAAAGCTGATCGCTGTTTTCTACGAGACATAACTGATCGTTTTTTGAAAAAACCACAAGAAAAACAACTGCCGAACTAGAAATCTTTGAAATCTCCAAGCCTTAAATAGCGCATTGAGGTGGCGCCACAGGCACTCGTAAAGTGTGTTTCAGCTGAAATTCTAATAATTTGCATATCTCACGTCCGCTAATGCATGTTGTAAATTTCATGTTATTTGCATGCTTCCTTCAGGGTGTTGCATTTACGATGGACAGTAGTGTATATAGCTATATAATTAATCCCAAATTTTCTTGGGGGTCGCCAGGGATGAGTCTTTTTTTTCTTTCTCTCGCTCTTTTTTGCTATTAATTTTCTTTTTCATTCATTTTCTCTCCACAGATATCTGCATCCATAACTCTTACCCCCCCCGAAAAAAAATTCGTTTTTTCCGGTTGTAGTTAGTATGGTGGGGTTTAAATATATATAATTTTATAAATAATAAAATTTTCTGATACATTTTACTATTTTTCATGGAATAATGTGTTAACTTGTAACCAAAAATTTTTCAAGTGTCTAAAAGGAGAAGAATTCTCACAGAAGAAATTTTTCAATTCATGAATAAATTAGATTAAACTCACAAGAGTTGAGAGGAGAGGGCTCTACTAATTAAGTTCATTTGGGATCCAGACTTGGTGTAATAGTATTCACCCCTCAATGTAATTCCGCCGAATGGCTAGTCGAGAAATTAGGCTTCGAATTTCATGCTTAGCTTTTATACAAGTAAATTTTAATTTCATCCAACGATTCTGTAGCTTGGTTGGCAAATCGTCTGCTTACTATGCGCGAGGTCAGGGTTCGATTCCACGCCATCAACTTTTTATCTTCAATTCATTTCGAAGACTAATTTCTCCGAATTGACTGGCTATTCGGCGAAATTACATTGAGGGGTGAACACTCTAAAGGGGTACTACTATTACACCAAGTCTCGATCCCAAATGAATTTCCTTAGTCGTGCCCTCTCCTTGTTAAATCAGAACTTAGTGATACTGGAAGGAGGATCAAGTTAAGATGAGGGCGATGAGGAAAAACATGAGATTATTTGAAATGGAAACACAATTTTGGAACATTTTTTACCTTAAATCTCTCTTAAACACATTCCTTTAATTGATTTAGCTGTTGCGAATTCTTGTTTCTGTGCAAACAGGATGCAATATCAAATAAAATTTCTCCAAAAATCAAAATGGATCGCTTAAAATTTAAGTTGTAGATAGTTGAAGCGTTAGAGTAGCCTCTCCACTTGACTGATAATGATGAAGATAACAGTGTTGTGTAATTCCACTCGCAAAAAGATCGAAGTGTTATAATCCACCTACTTGTCATGGCTTTTTTCGTGGCTATTCCAGGATAAAAGGCTTGATATGTATATCCATTTTCGATGTGTTGATGACATTTCAAGGCCTCACAAGTGCAGATTTGAAAACTGCGAAAGCAGTTCGAAAACATTTTGTGAAAAATGCAATAGTTATTTATACTTGTCAGAAATAAAACAAAAGATTTTCACAGTAAATAAATAATGTATTAATAAAAGATTTAATTATATATACATCAATAAAATTTCTTTATTTGTAATAATTTTTGTTGGATTAAGATTATTTCTTCTATCAACTTAGAGCTAAAAATGTATAACTCGTAAAATTTCATAGGTGACCTGTTTCACAAATAAAACCCAACCAGCACTGTCGTGCTGATACCGTCTACGTTCCAGAGGAGTAGCGGGATTTTTTTTATTAATTTTCCCTGCGTCATTGGGGTCCATGTAGTATTAATAATCAGAAGAATTTAATATTTAAAGATAAAAAACTAGACTGATCAAATAAAATCTACCACATCTGCCATTTTGAGTCCAGTAAGATTTTCGCAAATTATCTTGTGAAAATTGACATCTGAAACAAAAAAAAACTCTCTTTTTTTTTTTTTTTTTTACTTTTTTTTCTTTTAAAGTTCTTTTTAAAGTAAAACAAACCTACAGATAACTTTGAAATTTAAGGATATGAAGTATATATTTAGGAGTAGAGACCGATGTGTTATAAAAAATGATTTCCCAGACTTGCATCAAATTTAAGATTCTCAGAATTAAAACTAGCAGTTAAATGGTAAATTACGCCCTTCATTTTCTCTATTAGGATAGTTGATATTTAGGTCATCCTTATCAGAGAATTGGTCATTCAGCAATTTATTGATGTCTTCAATTTACATATTCTCAAAACCTAAATATTTGTCAATTATTATCAGTTGAAGTTTATTCAACGGACATCATTTTTTTTCTTATAATAACTCAAATGTTTAAAAAGATTTCCAAATGAATTATAATGCTTCAAAAATGTACTAAAATTAAATACATAGTTCAACCAGTGTTGATTATGCATTTAAATTTTTTTCCTCCAATGGGCGCAATTCATTAGACGTCGTAGTCACATGATAATGACAAACTCGTGTTTCTAGCCAATCAGTTCAAACACTCATGTGATGTCATAGTCACACGATAAAAACTATCATGCGTTTCCAGCTAATCAGTTCATGTACTTTTTTGTCACCAACTTTTTCTCTTTTTGCAGAAACTTTCTCTTAAATTATCACCAATAATTACACAAATAATAAACAAAGTGTATTTCGTTTAAAAGTTTATGCTTAAAGTGAAACTTTTTTTAATAATTCTAAAAAGTTTTTGATGTTTTTTTTCATATAACATTTAAACATCTTTACCCAAATATAAAATTTGAAATTCTAATATTAGAGCAACTTGCATAATTAGTTTGACGTCTATTTTCAGTTCAATGAAGAACACGTGTTTGTTTTTATCTTGCGACTGCCATGAATTGTGAGCCCACTAAAAAAACATATTTAGAATAATTACACAAGATACCACTTAAACAGCAACTTTAAGAACAGAATATTATATGCTAGCAAACAAATTAAGTAATAAAATGAATTACTGTATTAGAGTTAAACGAATTATTAAATTAAAGCAGACGATAAAATTACTGAAAAGAATTTTCTATGATCTATATCTCCAAACACTGTATAAATTAAAAAGTCAATTGAAAATTAGTTCAAAATAAAGAAAAGAAATTTAATTAGAATCAAATCTTTTAAAACATTAAACAAGATTTATATGTTGAGTGATTGTTACCTATCCTAACTAGTGTTAGGGTAAAAAAATTTATAGTTTTAAAAAGAACTAAAAAACCCGCTTTTATGGTTTGAGAGAAAAGTTTTGTGAGAATCTTTTTTTAATCCGGTGATCTCTCTCTTTGAATAAATTCTCAACTGTTTTGGTAAAATGAAACAATGAATGAAGTTTCATTCCGCAGATTCAACAAGAGAATTTAGAAAAATCGACTTTATGACTGATTTTAGTAGTTAGAACATAAATGATTTTTTTCACATTTAAGAGTCTTTATTTTTATTCCCATTTTCTGAAAAACTAGACATTTTTTTTATATATTATAGTAAGAAATTGCTGACGCACGTTTTCGCTTTCAGGGTTGTAACAATCTTTTCGTTGCCATATCTAGAAATCGTTATTCCCTATGATCCTGATCAGGGCAATTTAACGAAGTTAGGAAGTTATTGTATTGTCAAAGGTCCTTGACAAGTGTTCAAAATTTCAAATTAATCTGACCTTTTAAAGTGGGTAAAAATTCAGTTCAGATTCCACAAGTGAAGCTAATAAAAGCGATTTAATTAAAAAAAAAAGACTTTTTTCTGTTACGGTAAGTATTGTTTTAAACCGTGTTAAAAATTCGTTTTAATTTAATAGAATGTTTTCTTCAAAAAAGCGAGAAGTCGTAACGATATTAATTTTGGAACATTTGCATCTGTGAGAATATTGATGGAAATTTGGGTTCCTGTTCTTTGATATCACGCACAAAAAGCAACTTTAAGTATATTTTATTTCTTGTCAGTTTTGTAATTTCTTGTGCATTATATTATTATCTATAAAAATTGATCTATTTGAGAAAGTAAACATCATGGAAGGACAAGAAAATTACTTTAAAAAAATTGAGATCCTTTATTGTGATCAACATAAGAAGAAAATATTAATGATATTATATATCGAAAAATATTGGTATGCGGTAAGTTTGTTTATATTAAGGGTTTCTAAGGAAATAACATTTGATACAGTACAACATGACTCATAAATTATTTCAAAATTTCTAACTTTTGAAAGAGAATGGTTTATATACGCTCTCAAATTTCTTTTGCTAGAGCAAAAATATTTTCTCTGCATTTCAAAATAAATGAAAAGCTACAATAACTTTCCTTAGGTATAACAACGTATATATTTATAAAATTATAATATAAAATTAAGTGCTTTTAATTGTAATTTATAAATGCATTTCACATATACATTTAATTTAAAACAGCCATGTGATTAAATACTTTTTTAAAACATCGCCATTCAGCTTTTTTAAAACATTGAAGCATATTTAGCATATTTAGGGCATTACCATGGCAACCATATGATAGTTCTCATTTCAGTTTTCATCCTTTTAAAATAAATATTTAAATAATTCATTTCCATGCATGTTAAAAAAAAAGAGTACGTTATTTTTTTTAAAAAAAAAAAACATATTTTAGTACAACATTTGCATATACATAACGAAGTTATTTTTTAAGAAAAAAAATATCCCGGATACTACATTTTTACTGCATTTTTCTTCAGCGTTATATTCCGTTTACAAATTACGAACAGTCTGCAGACTTTTAATGCGTCACCACTCTTCCTATAACATCATTTATTTTACTCGGAATATAAATTGTTCTTGCAAAGTCGCGATGATAAATACAGACCAGTACAAAGACGGAGATATCAATTTGTCTTTTGGAACGTTTTGACCAAAAGTAATTAATGACTCAAGTGGTATCGCTTATATACTTTGTATGTGTATAAGAAGCTTTCTTTCATAAAAAGAAATTATTGTCGACATTGTTTTCATATATGTACATATACTTAGATACTATCATTGATATTAAATGGGAAAAAGCAAAAACTTTTTAACCGGGAGAAGACGCGCTCTCGATATTAAAGTTAGTGGTCGCGTGAGTTGCCTAAGTCACCCCAATTTTTTTATAAAAAATATTTATTGTACACCATAAAAATCATAATTCCAGTGAATAATTTAATTACAAGAAAGTATATTCATCTGCTTTTAAGTACATTTCTATTTATTTATTTTTTAATAATTTGAGAAAAAAATTCAATCAAACTGAACTAAATGTTTCAATTGTGAATGACTTAAAAAAAGGACACAAATAACAGAGACATTTAACTAATATTACAGGAATGATATTTGCAGGCAAAACTCATATTTTGTATAAAGTTATTGTAGTTTTATTGTCCTTTGATGATCAACAAATAGCATGGTGAACCTTTTCTTGCTTTTGTCTTTTAGACAGGGTACACTTGTGGCTCCATATCCTTTTTGATAGAGTTTTTAGGTAGCATTTGAAAACCTTCCTTTCAA
>BMAV01013554.1:14072-52712 GCA_019973955.1 Trichonephila inaurata madagascariensis | reverse complement strand
TACAAGTAAAATTATTAAAGTTATTGCATACAAATGAGACTAACATTAATTTAAATAAACATACAAAATTTTCATTTTAAAACACATAATTTCATATTTTTTCATAAAACAATATATATAAAACGTCTATACCAGTAATAAATATACTTTATAAATAATGCGATAATGATAGTAGAAAGTAGAAAAATAACATTTTAATCATTTTCCAAGCATTCAGAGCAGACTGTATACCGCTGGAGTTCTCAGCCCTCCAGATAAACTTTTGAAGGTCATTACATTCCAATCGTTCGAGAAAAAGGGAATGCATTAAGCCTGAAGGTTCAATGACCTAAAATGGGCAGCTACAGAAAAAATCATGGTTCTGCACATTCTTTTAAGAATCCTGGGAGGATTCTCTTTTTGCTGGGGTGTACAGAACACCCCGCGCGAGTGATCGCGGGTTAAATAACTTTTTATTGTAATAATATTCTGAAAACAATTTTATATACATTTTCTAATCTAAGTAACACTAAATATCATAAATATTATCCATTTATACGCTTTTGCAAAATCACGGTTCCGAACGTAGTCGTATACCTTAATGCATTGTTCTTTAATAATTTAATTTGTTTGTTCAAGGGGTCATTACAGAGCCACTGAGAAATGTCCAGTGGGTCGCAGGTTGAGTATCGCTGATCTAGCCCTGATGCTGAATTTCGTGGGTCTCGATCTGACTATGTCAGACAGGTGACATTAGCAACAACACAACAACAATACATTTATAAACCATAATGAGTAGTACAACACAGCAATCAATACCAAGTCGTTCATGGGGAAAAATTGTAACCTGTTTATAGAAAATGTTTTGGAACTAATGTGGCAGCGTGGGAAACACAGTCTCACTCCAAGTACCTTAAGATTGTAAGGAAACGTTTGCCATTCCCAAAAGAGTAGAAAATATATGACAAATGCATTTTAGTTCCCATGAAGACTGTTATACAGAAGGCTACTGACAAGGCCATTGGTAACAAATAAATAGCTTTCCCAAAATTAAAAAAATTGTGAGCCTGGGGTGACTTTGTGCCCCTCGCGAGCATTCTCGGATAATAGAAGACAGATATTTATAACTGATTTTTCTTTTACTTTAAAAAAATAGCTCTTTTAGAGATGTTGACACTTTAATTTCCTCTAGGTTGATTGTGAGAAGGATATCGATTATAATACGGATATTCACCACATTCCTGGTCTTGCGTTATATTAATCAAAAGGGTGCCATTATCGGGAAGTTCTGATACTAAATATCCTGACACTGAATTTTTTTGTCAAATTATGTTAAATATTTTGAAACCATTCCCGAGCGTATACACACAACTCTTTTTTTACAGGGTAAATACGTTCCTTAGAAAAACGTGCAGAATAAAAATAAATAAATAAGCAATAAGTTTTAAAAAAATCATGCAAAAACATTTGTGACAAATGGCCAATTTGAGAATATTTTCCGTAACTATAAAAAATCATGTAAGATAAAAAAACTAAAAATATTTTCCTATATAATCATGCAAAAAAGTAATAATGAAATCCATGTAACATACTTATAAAACAAGAACTAATTCATTTTTATTACAAACAAAACTTTAATTAGTATTCAGTAAAACTTTAGTCTATTAGTTCATACAACATATAGAAATTCAATTTGAAATTAGGAATAAAACAACTAATTAACAACTATTCATCGCTACTTGATAACAAGCGTGCGCGTTTATTACAAATTCAATCAAAAAACTGCTGTCATCAATAAATAAGTTTAGCACAACTGTCGGCTTTGATTCAAATGAAGAATTTCGCTCATTAAAAACAATTTTTTTTTTTTTTTTCTGTTTTGTTACAAAGTTTTTTTATTAGTGGCTGCTTTTTGGTATCTCAGGTTCCCAAGATTCGTACTAGAACAAACATTTCGTGCAGAAAGAATGTTGGTGAAACATGTTATTTCAAAATCGTGTAAAAGAAAAGACCGTATAAAAGAAGATTTGGGAGTACATACTGAAATTACTTCAAGTTTAAAAGTATATCATAATTTTATTGCATCTATATTTTTTGTGTGAAAATAAAGCATCATGAAGAAAGTGGCTGTGTGTGTTTCTGTGGAAATAAAACACTTGTAAAACTCATGCACAAATCATGAAGTAATTAAAAATTCAAAGCCGTAGGACCAATAATGACTAAAAATTGGACATTAAATGTTGCTATGAGCAATTGATGAACCCTTTCCCTCCAGCGGGGAGGGACCACTGTAGCTTAATAGTGATGGTCGTGATTTCATGGCCCGGCATGTCATGAGTTTGTGTCCTGGTGCCATTGAAGACCCGTCGTGTTGAGAAGAGGCCGATGCAGATTAAATCTATCAAGCTCAATGTCCTTCCATTGGCATGACATGGTAATTTGCAAAGAGGTGCCAACTTAGGTGTTGTTCACGTTACTTGATCAGGACTCAAAATTACGGCATCCGTCACCAATAGCCCTCGTGTTGGTTTATAGTGTGAAATTACTAAACACTCACTCTCATTTCAGCAGTGATGCGTGCTGCTTGTATACATCGATATAAGGAAACAAAGAGATTCCTAATCTCATCTTGGGAAACATTTTGCAACACATTCAACAATTGTTGCTCAAGATCAGCGACATTTTGGAGTGTTCAAATCTGGTGGCTTATCATATACTATATATGTATGATTGGTGAAAGATCTAGTAAGCTTTCTGGCAAAGAAATAGTGTGATAATTACGCAGATAGCGTAGAGATATGCGCTTCATATAAGGGCTGGAATTATCGTAATAAAAATGGTTCGAGATTGATGAGTTCTGAAGTTCAGCAACATTTTACAGAATGTTATCAATATTTTCATAGGCTGTTAAATATCTACTCAGGATCATAGAAGATGACTTGCTGTCATATGAGATAGTACTCCATACCATTTCACTAAGGGCTACCTCTGTAAAAGAAAAGTTTATTAGTATCGCTTGTCTTATTCCTCCCACAAATGGATCCGATGTTCATCTGCTCCACTGGTAAAACGGAATTCAACTCTGAACATAATGCGGTGCCTATCTGATTGCAAGCATGATAATAGCCTTCGATAGCCTAAAAATGATTCTTGATGTTATGGAATTAAAGGCAAAAGGCGTAAGAAAACCCCTGACAACAGCCATTAGATGATATTAGATGAGTGGATGGGAAAAAAGAACCTGTGTAGCACTCTGGATTGTGGACAATAGCGACTCTAGTATAGTTCAGACCTGGTGCATAATCATCCGTTTATTGCATGGTTTTTCGAGAAAAATACCAACCAATTAAGAAAATAATATGTATGTATTCTATGTATGTCGACCCAAAACATCGTGAACATTTCCACATTTTTCAATGAACTCATTTGGATAATGTAAAAAACAAGAAAAATTAAGAGAGAGTGGTATTTAATTGCTGCTAGTAAGGTAAGCCATCCTTCTTGCGCTTACTTTTGCGAGCAAAGGAAAAGACGGATAGTCTGAGTGAATTTTAAAGAAGGCAGATTGTAATGGCCCGTAGACTCGAATAGACTATCTATGAAACAGAATGACTGGTAGGTTGTTCGTGTTCTGCTGATTTTAGTTTTTCTGATAAGTCAATAAACAACGGTAAAACCAGAAGTAGACACCTAGCTGTTATACTTCCAGGCGTCATCAAAGAAAAAGGACATTGAAAATTGTTCCACTTACTTCAGCATAATCGGCACCAGACAGCATGTCAACCCACAATTCAATACGTTGCAGGTTCAAGTAAAAGTGTTTTGAAACTGACAGCTCAGCGTACACTGTTGCTTATAAATATATATATTGGGTATAAAAGAAAGTTCTGTCGTTTTTTTCTGAAGAAAAAAAGCAATTTTTTTTAAAACTTTTTATCTACTATATAATGTCCTTTGTTAGTTACAACTTTCTTCCAGCGTTCTGGCAGCTTATCTAGCCCCTGGAAAAAAAGTCCTCTGTTTTGGATACAAAGTATTCTTCCATTGCTATTTGGACACCCTCAACAGTCTACATATTTATTTCCATCAAGAAACTTGTACAGCGACATACGCAGATGATAATCAGGTGGTATAACATCATGAGTATATACCGGCTGAGGTAAAGTTTCCCAACCAGACCCTGCAATTGTTTGCATGCGGTGTTTCTTGCCACGTGAAGTTTACCGTTGTCGCGATGAAAAAGGTAATCCTTTCTGTTGGCAAAAGATATATATGTTTAATTTCTTTATTCAGAACATCCAGTTGTGAACAGTAATAACAGTTTAATTTTCTTTCAGGAACTTACAGTGTGTTGTCGTGCTATATATGAGCTGTCTCCCCAACAGCACAACATAACCTTCTTCAGATGCACGCCGGCTTTGGATGGGGATGGTGACGTCTCCCCTTTGTAAACATGTGCTTTTTTCTAACCATTTGTTTGTACGATATCCACTTCTCATCTCCAGTCACCAAGTGGTCTAAAAGTGGTTCCCTTTTTTGACGAGTGTGATTTAAAGAACATATCGATATTCTGTCCATTATTTTTTTCCCTCTCAATTCGTGTGGCACACGATTAGAGAGTTTAGACAATAAAAACCATGCCTTAATGTAGTCCAAAGTAGTAGTCTGATGAAGACTATGTTTGAAGCTCACTTCTACGAAAGTTAACGAAAGATTTGTCCTGATCATATTGCGTAGCACTTCGTCACTGACATCTGATGGCCTTCCTGATTTGGGTTCCTCTTTCAAAGAAAAATTCTGCTAAGCAAAATTTCACAAGCCATCTTTTGTATGTTCGGACTGTGCTTGCTTCCTCACCAAATACGTCACACAAGTTTCTTTTGGCCTCCATCGCGTTATTCGCTTTTTCGAACTCAAGCAACATATATTTCTTAAATGCACATTTTCTTCATTCGTGTTGACAATTTTACAAGTTTAAAAAAAACCGACTGAAATGCGAAAAAATGTGTACAGATCATCAATAATATCAAAACTAATTGTTTAAATCTGTTCTAATCGGTTCCGAAATTTTGCGAAGAATCAACAACGTCTAAACGTTCACGTGTTCAAAAACGGCAGAGCTTTCTCTTATATCCAATAGATAATTTTAGTAAAAGAATACCCAAAAAACTGTTCAGTCCTCAGATGTGAATTAATTGCTATAGACGAGGGATTAAAGTTCATCCTCAACAGAACTGTCTCTAGCAACATTTGGATCCTTACAGATAGCCGAAGCTCCATTCAACACCAGCAGGACTGGACTCGTGTGGATGACCTCGTTAGCATTCGAATAATCAATAACCTCAGAACCATAGCAAAATATAAAGAAGTCCACTTTCAGTGGATCCCTTCCCATGTTAACGTCCCTGGAAATGAAGCCATCGATTTCTTGGCCAAAAGAGGCTGCTCTGAGATTGCGACCCCTGAATATGCACTCACATATCGCGAGAGATTTACTCTTTAATGAAAATTAAGGACAAGCAAGTCTGGATGGCCCCACCCGACCATCCCGGGATTAGTAGAAAAAGCTCTGGGGGTGCTTTGGAATTTGCGGAGGCAGAAATGATCAAACGGCTGTGTCCAGATTGCTCAGTGGGCATTTGAAAGACATGTTCTTCGAATCTGGCCGTAAGGCTTTCCAGACTTGTCTTATGTGTCACCTATTTGCCGGTTTTCCCTGAACATATCCTAGATTGCTTTGGGTTCGCTTTGGAAGATGCCCATGCGAGTCCACTTCTGGTGCTGGACTTTGCTAGGGTTAATGGTCTCATGGATCTGATCTAGCCGCCGCTAGATCCTGATACATTGGACACACACACAGAAAAAGGATAAGCAACTGCAATTTTTATCTCCATTTTTTTCATTAAAAATATTTTTTAAAAAAATAAACATGTACATTTATAATTCGTCCATTTATTTCACATATATTTTGAATATTATATATGATGTTTTTTTCAGTATTCGAAAAATATATTTTGTGGGAAATTCATAGAGTACCGAATTACTTCAGCGTCACTGTCATACATTTCTGAAACCAAAGTCCTTGGAGTTTTAAGATAGCTTCTGTTGCTTATTTATATTACGTTTAGCGAGGAAAAAAAAATAGTTTCTGTGAAATTTGCTTTCGCTACGTTTTGTTCATGGCTGTGAACACGGTATTTGTTCCCCTTTTATCATTAATGATACTAATATCTTTCGACAAATTCTTTCTAAATAGCTGGGATGTTCTGCACCAGTTACATGACTTTTTTTTAAGGTAAAATTTGTGCATCACTTGATGAGACATATATTTCAGCTCTCTCGATATAAATAATAACGTTTATTTTCCGCTTTCGAACAAAAACATTTTTATCAGCAAAATCTGAAGCATTTTAAAAATCGTTTGGTTTTAATGGCAGTGAAAATCGCGCTTAACACAAAACTGAGGTGACTGAAATACTTTTTGATGTTAAAAGAATTTCATGTTAATGGGGGAAAAGATATATTCGACAATATTAGGTTTATTGGAGTACATTTTAGTTACAAAGATATTTATATAAGGATGTATTTAATAAAAAAAGAGCCTAATGAAATTTAATACTCAGTTTTCAATTTTTTTAAGAAAACAAAACATTTTTTCAGTTTTTGGAAAAATAATCTGATATTTTTATTTTACATTGTCTTTTCCACCCTTAAATTGTCAACAAATTGTTCGATGTTGTCCATGTTGTTTTTCATTTCACCATTGAAATGTGCTATTAAATAATTGCGCATACTTTTCATGATGTTCCTCATTTCAGATGATGTGGAAACAAAGGCTAATCATTCATTTCATTTAGGGGTGGAAGGTGAAAGTAACTTATATAAAACAAAATTGTGTGTGTGTGGTTTGTGGCATAGATTATTCCGAGGGGATATTTAAAAGCCAATATGTGAAAACCACCTTTTTTTATTTCTCACCCCTCTTAAATTCCGCCTTCGTGTCTGGTGTTTTCCGTATTTTGTTTAATACCAGAAGGGGAATTTGTTCATCCCCTTTTCGTGTTAAGCGATTTTCGTTTCGTGTTAACAGAAAAAATGTACGAAAATTCATAGTAGGCTTTCGGGACCTTTGCATTATTTCATATTAAACGATATTTTGGCTTAAGCGTTTTCGCGTTAAACGTATTTCACAGTATTTGTATCCTTTATAAGAGAAAAAAAAATCAAGAATTTTACAAAATTAATCAGCATACAAAATTTTAAATATTTGATTTTGCAATAATAATTTACATTGTCGATGGGCTTCTAAAATAAGAATTAATATTTTTACTTTCTATTTAATTTATGGTTTGAGTTTTAAGACCTACTTCATCGAAAATAATTTCATTTTTGTGACAGTTCTATAATTTTTCTCTTTGAAACTACTGTTTAGTTAACGTTATTTTTTTTCTCTTTCAAAATCGAAATCTCTACCATTGTGAAATGACATAATATAGAATGATTTTTTCCAAACTGTCATTCTTTAATATGTTTATGCAACTTTTTAGAAAAGCTTATTAAGCCTAAATATTTCAGTTAAATTAGTTATTTTTAATTAATAATTGCATTTCCCAGGTTACAATATTCCTCAAGTTATTATGTTAATGATGAAATGAATCATTGACTTAAAAATCAGCGGTCTGATAAACCATTTTAACATGAAAAAAATAATTTTAAATATATTTAAATGAATACGAAAAGAATCAAATAATGACTTAGTTTTAAAGAAAGAAGTTTATATATTACTCAGATGATAGAGAAATCTCGTTAGATAGAGTTCTCGCTGTACATCTGAATTTTATGTATACAAAATATAAATCTTAACAATTTATAATTTTAATTGATTTAAATTCATTTATTTCAAAATATTGTAGAAAAAAAATCGGTAAGATTATTTTTTTCCCTCTACTCTATTAATTCAAATTTTTTTTTTATTTCAAATTTTTTTCTCATCTATAGAAATACTCACTCTAAAAGTTCAGATTAAAGATTCAAAATAACTGCTCTTGTTCACAGAAGTAGATGTGACAAACTAATATGAAAAGTAATTTAAATATTTTTCAGAATAACAGCTTCGTTTCCCATACATAAAATCTCTATTTTTTTTATTTTGAATTAGTTAATATCAAATTTCATTGTTCAAGAAAAATTTCATGACTAAAACTTACTCTTCTTGTCCTATTTCTCTAAATTAGTGTTTCCCAAACTTTTTTGGCTCACGTATCACTTGGTTTTACATCATGCTAAATTGTACCACCTTGTTATTGTGAGTGTGTTTATTTATTTCTATTTTACATCTTATTGGTTGACCATGTATTCATGTCACATAATGAGACAAATTACATTGAAACACGCTTAAACATATCTACTATTTTGTCATATTTCGATTACTAATAAATGGTTTTAATAAAAACAGAAAATTATAAAAGCTCAATTCATTATTTGGTCATCACAATCTAATATTTTTATAAAATAAATTTAATGATATCCTTGTGATTGTGACGGGACGATTTCTACTAAAATTCCTCTTGGGTTTCTTTGGGGCCAGAATGGTAATTCTTTCCAATCAACTCAAGAAGTGAAACGTGAATTGTGCAAATTAGAGATTCTATAAATAGTAGAAGTTTAGCGTACGCAGTGTGGCTATGTGAAGTTAATATATGAGGTCTATGATTACAAGTGTTAAAACTTAAGTGAGAGGAAATCCCGCATCCAATATTTAATCTATCCGTGCCAGTATGTTCATGTTAAAGGTGGATACCATTCCACACGAGTTAAAGTGACGTCAGTTAGGATTCAAACGAATTGCTGCTTACCCAAGATAGAGCGGTAAGAACATCTAATTAAACTACTCAGAACTGTGTGTTTACTGAGATTAGGATTAGCCGGTAAAGTTAAACATAGTGTTCAGTGACGCGCGATTATTTGGTAATACGTATGGTGTGTCTTTTCACCACAAATTCACTTGGTTTAAATATAAATATTATCATTGTATAGTGTTTAAGTTAAGATCTTAATAAAGAAATATTAAGATTATGGCAACGTCTGGTTCTTCATTCACTCCCACATCTCCAGGTCGCGAGGATAATATAGAAGTAGGGCAGACCCCACGAGCACCTGCCTTACATGCTTATTTCGAAGAATAATATAATTTTTGAAATTTGTTGCAAAAGATTCGAGGTATACCCTTAAGTCTACAGCTGCATTTAATCTATTTGGATACTTATTTTTTTTAAAAAAAAAAACGTATGAAAAATACCCCTTTTTTTACTAATTCCGTACTATTAAACGGTAATAATAATTTAAGAGTTTTCTCAGAAATGTGTTCATATTCTGTATCAATGCTTAGCCAAAATATACTTAGATTGTGTCGTTTGAATTCTACTTGTAAACTTCTACCACGTAATAATTCTATCAAATTTTCTTTATAATTTTATCAGGTTTACTTTATTTTTAAAAAGGATTCTATGATAGTTTTTGATTTATTTCTCATTTTTATGTCCGTCATTACTGATTATTTTTCACGTACCACCAATGGTACTCGTACCACAGGTTGTGAAACGCTGCACTAAATCTCCAAAATTAAAACAACTTACTTTTCGCGTGAAACCAAAATAATCAGTTCTTTTTTTTAATCAGATTTATATGAAGGATTTTCTTATCATAAATATCATTATACCTCATTGTTGTTCACTAAAATTTTTTACGTATATATCCAACTTGAAATATTGTACAAATTCAAAATGGACATTACGTGAATAAAATAGTGCAAATGGTGAAAGTTATAGAAATAAATAAAATTACTTAAGCTATTGTGCTTATACGAAATATAGTTAAGGAATTAGGAAACAGATAATTTATGACACTTCCGTAAACTATTTTATTAAATAAGCATCGCAATAAATGAATTACGCTTTAATTTTCAAAGTATAAATGAAATGAAATTTCTTAGGAGATGTTTTATGTTATTTGTTATGTTCTCTTCATAGATATTCCTTGCATAGATTTTCCTTTGAGATTGAAACAAAATAAAATATAACAATGTTTTAACTTAGTAAAATTTTGAATAATTGCACCCCAGAGGGCATAAATTAGGAAGAAATAGTTCTTCAGTTTTTAAAGAAAAATGGTTAATTATCATAAACAGATTTAAAATCCTAGTTAAGAAGCAAAAAACAAAAAAAAACAAAAAAACACCTCAAACTATTTATCCCAATGGAGACTATTTAGATCTTAATCATTGCTTTAAGTTTTTTTTTTTTTTTAACTTTAATCTTAATGTTCTCGTTTATATTTTTGCTGTTGTAAATTCTAATTTCATGGAATAGTTCCTTTACATTTTTATTATGTAAGTAATAGCCTACGACATTCAGCAGAAATCATGAAATAAGCTGTAAGACAAAATTCGAATTATCGAATTATTCTTTTTCTCGCAAATTCTTTTTTTAACAAGTTACAGAAACAGTTATCAGTAACACATTGAAGCAAAGGATTCCTACTCATGTATTCAAAACAAAATTAACATTTTTATTAATAATTACTATACTGCAGTGCTACTCAAAGTTTCAATGTTCGCGACCCAATGTTCAATCATAATTTTCCTTGCACCCCCCTCATACAATAACGATGTATTCAATTCAATAATACTATATTTTGCTATGTGAAAACTGCGATAAGACTTTAACCTCTTAAGTGCCACTGGCATATATAAATGTTTCACTCAAGTGCGCTAATTTTACCAGACGTATATATCAGTCTTTTCGAAGTACGATCTTTTATGTGCGCTGTTATCCATAAAATTATTCAGAAATCTTTGGAATTAAATAAAAGGACCTTGACAGTGTTTGCGTTGAATTTACTCATTTCAAAGGCTCTTTTTTAATGCTTTTATTTATTCCTTTTTCCCGTAACTTTTAATCGGCATTTAAGGGATTTATTATACACCGTACACATTATCAAGATAAGTGTTAGTTTTTGCATATAATTATATATATGACAATCCCATGGGTCACTGGTAATTATTAAACTTGTTCTTACTTTAGTATTGGTAAATTAATTATAAAATACATTGTGTAGCACTGATATATTTATAAGTGTAATACTCAGTGTAAATGTGTATTTTATTTTTTATGTCAGAATGTATTTTGTTTGCTTACTTTCAGTAAATTAATATTTTTTTTTAAATAATCTTTTGTTTTTGGCTTTTCAATATGTTTGCGATCCCCTAGTAGAATTGTCACGCCCCCTAAGGGGGGCGCGCCCCACAGTTTGAGAAACGCTGCTACACTGTTCGAATTAATTGGGACAAATGGGAAAAAAGCGATTTTTTCTAAAACTTTAGCTTTTTATCATTACATACCTTAAATAGACTGAAAATTCTGTATATTAGTACGAAGTATGCCTTCCTTTAGTAGACAAGACCTTTTCAACCCATCTTGGCATTGACTCCTCTAAAGTAGCACACATGTTCTTCATTTCATCATCTTGGAAACACACTAGTATAGCCCTTTTTATCATTTGCTCTGTTGTCGTGCGATTCATCTTAGAGAAACGATTCTTGAGAATATGCCATGAGTTTTGAGTAGGATTTAAATTTGGGGCATTTTCAAGCCAATTGAGCACTTTTATTTTATTTTCTGTATAAAAGTATAGACCAACTTCGAATTGTGACAAGGGGCCAAGTCATGTTGCAATGCTCCATCAAATGTTTCCATGAATGGAACAATCCTACAACATAATATTTGTATATATTTGATAGATTTTATCATATATTTAAAAGGAACTAAGCTTCTAGGGCAGTGCTTCTCAAACTTTCAATATACGTGACCCAATATTCAATCATCATTTTCCTCCCGCGCCCCTCCCACAATAACAATGTATCAATAATACTATACTTTGACGCTAAAACTACAATACGGCTTTATCCTCTTATGTGCCATTGATGTATATAAATGTCTCGCTCAGTCAAAGTATTAATTTTCTGAACGTATATATACGTCTTTTCGAAGTACCATCTTTTCTGTGCAGTGCCATCCATAAAATTATTCCGAAGGTTTTAGAATGCATTAAAGGACTTTGACAATGTTTGCGAAGGATTTGCTTATTTATTCCTTTTCTCCTTCCCCCACCCCCTAAAAATCCCATCGAAATAGGCTCGTTTACATGGAACACGGTGGCATTGGGGAGCGAATCGTGTAACTTTTAATCAGCAGTTGAGGAATTAATTATAAACCGTACAAATTATCAAGATAAGTGTTACTACATACCCATGGGGTCATTGATAATTAACAAATTTGTTCTTTACTTAGTATTGTTAAATTAATAATAAAATACATTGTACAGATCTGATACATTTATACGTGTATTACATCAGTATAAATGTGTATTTTATATTTTACTTTTTCAGAAAGTATTTTGTTTGTTTGCTTTCAGTAGATTAATTTTTTAAATTAATCTTTTGTTATCAACTATTCAATATGCTCGCGTCCCCGTCGTAGAGTTATCATGCCCCCGAGGGGGTGCGCCCCACACTTTGAGAAACGCTGTTCTAGGGTCATTTGCTGTGAAAAAACACCCAAACATCTGTTTAAAAGGGTATTTTACATTCTGTTGGATATGATCTGGTCACAAATTTTCAACCTCACTTCGTCAGACTATACTTGTTTTGTATCTCTGCACAAATAAATATTTCATCACTCAAAATCCCCTTCTTCCAGTGTTCAACAATCCATGATCGGTATTTTTGGCTCATGCTAAACGTTTTTTCATCATTTTCTGGGGTTAGAAATTGTTTTTTACCTCAGTCTTGTTGTTTAAGGCCACTATCCAGAAGCCTTTTCCGTTCAGTTGAAGTACTCACTTCAACACCATTAGCCAATAAATCCCTTAAAAAGTCTATGTTTGTCTTTCTTGGATTGACTTTTCTACTTCTTATTAAAATTTTATCAATTCTTGGAGTAGTTTTCGATTTGCACCCACATTTTTCTTTTCTTTTTAGAGATGATTCAGAAATTCGAAATGTTCTTAAAACACCTAATTCGATCACACCAACTACCATAGTTACATCTCTCACAGTCACAGAAGTGTGTTCATTGAGAGAGATTTATTTTAGAACGGTTCTCCTCGGAGAAATATTCATCTTTGAACAAGTAAAAGTAAAATGTCTTATACAGAACGCAAAAAAATTACCAGCTTCTCTACTGAAAGGCTTACAACTGAGCACTTGATAAATTAAAATGAATAAGTTATATAATCAAAGTCAATCTGCCACACTACATAAAGGCATATATAACGGGTTTGAGGTGGTTCAGAACATCACTAGTAATCACACGCCAACTCAAACAAGAAAAGCATGTTTGTCCCAATTAATTCGAACAGTATAGTACAATTACCAAACGATTTATAAAAAAAATATTAAATTAGTCCACTAAAAGATACTTAAAAAGTTATTATTTTTTAGTTTATTAGGCTTTAGTATTTTCATAATGCAATATTTTGCTAAATATATGTTTTATACTTGATTCTAATCTGCTAAGAAATGCATGAAAAACTGTAAAAGCCATTATGACATTTTTATTGTAAAATCTTTCACTATCAATCAGACTTCACTGTTTTCCAAAAAATTTTATTACAAGCAGTATTGAAACAATAAATTTTGCTAATGGCATTTATTGAAGCGCTCTCTTAACTAGGCTTAGATAACCTGAAATTTTATTTAATTTAATGAACAAATGAAATCATTATTATAACATAAGGAATTCATATTTCTAATACTTACTATGTATCTGAAATTAAACCTATTAATATAATTCTCCAATAATATTTAATACAGTTATAGGAAAAGGTAGCATTCTTGGATAAGTGGGGGAATTTCCCACATTTTATCGCTTTTAACTTTCGATATAAATGCGTAATTTTTAAATAATAATTATTTAGAATTTTTTAAATTAATTTTTATGTTTTACATTATTTTTATTTATTATCATTTCATTTATTAGTATTAATTATTATTCTTTTTTTATTTATTACATTATAATTTCTTCTATTTGTCATAAAACTATATTTTTGGTTTTTATTTTATGTTTAAATTTTTACTATTCTATTTTGGTTCATTTTTATGCTAGCTTCTTTCCTTTTTTTAATTTTAATTTTTGTACGTGAATTTTCACAATTATTTATTTTATTGGGGTCTTTTTTGTTGTTGTTGTTTGTACGTTAAATACAGCGATAATTACATATTTCTAAAAAAATAATTCTAGTTATTTTCATCATTTATTTTACCTAATTTTTACATTATATGTTCTATTCATATCATTAGTAAAATTATTGGTACTCAAACGTTATCCTTTTTTCAAGAAATAGCAAGAAAACACTCTTATATTTTTTACACAAATCTTTTGGTTAAGGTATCCGACTACGTTCGGAACCGTGATTTTAAAAAAGTGCATTAATGGATACTTTTCATGATATTTAGTATCATTTAGATTAGAATACACGTATAAAATTGTTTTAAGGTTATTTTGACAAAACATTTTATTTAAATACAATATTTTGGCAAAAAAACTAACTTAGAATAACCTTTTTTCAAAATGTTCTCTTTTTGTGAAAAATACTTCGATTATAATAATATTTTGCCTGTATATAGCTCAGACCTCTGTACAGAGGCTCAACTATGAATTTTGAAAAATTAACATTATTTTCAAAGTTATAACCTATTGAAATAATTATCAGCGTTTTTGTCTTAAAATTCCTCCCCTCTGTTGTCGTAAAACATGGATAAACCCACTTCTAAGTTATATATTTCAAAAATTCTAGTTGAGCCTCTGTAAAGAGGTCTGAGCTATAGACAGGCAAAATATTATTATAATAGAAGCATTTTTTAAAAAAGGAGAATATTTTGAAAATGGATCATTCTGTGTTCATTTTTTGTCAAAATATTATACTTAAATAATTTTTTATTGTAATACTATTCTTAAAACAATTTTATATACATTTTCTAATCTAAGTGACACTAAATATCATAAATATTATCCTTTTATATGCTTTTGCAAAATCACGGTTCCGAACGTAGTCGGATACCTTAAACAATACTTTAACCTTTTCATGAGCATTGGGAAGATTACTTCTAATTTACATGATCTTACAAAATACTCCTGTGAGAAGCGCAAAACCTTTTATAATATTATATTACATATTGGTATTGCTATTATAACGATGGGAAGGATAATTTCCGCTTCAGTTTTGTGCTACTGCGCATATTCCAGTGATTATGACATCTCTAAATCGCACAGAAAAAGGTGGTACTAAAAAGTACCATGTTCAAATGTTGTCACAGTATATAACGATGCCATAAGAGGGGTTGATCCCTTCAATCAAAGAAGAGAAATATACGAAACAGGAAGAAGATCTGTAAAATGGTGGCACCGTATCTTTTACTTTCTTATTGACCTTGCCATCATAAACAATTTCATACCGTGGCAAAAAGTTAAGACAGAAGTTTAGACCAGCTAACATTCCGCATAGAGTTATCTGGTCAGCTAATAGATGGATATTCCTCAAGAAAAAGGAAAGGACGTCCTGTTAGCTTCCGATCAAAGAAATGTGTAGTACCGGATCATGTACGCTTAGCCAGTGTGGGAAATTACATGCCAAAGATGGTTTCCAACTATAGACAAATGTTGCAGAGAGGAACAACAAGAAAAGAGGACCTTCTACATGTGTGCAGAATATGATGTCCCCTTGTACATTGCAACATGCTTCTCGTCTTTTCACAGCAAATAATCATCAATAAATTTTATTTTCCTTAGGGATGGTGAATGGTCCCTTGGGAAGTATTCTTCGCACCCCTAAAATTTAAATGTAAACGTAAAATTCGACAAAATAAAATATATTTCCTTAGATGCTATTGTTTAATTCTTAATAAAACATAAAAAACTGCGAGAAATTCAAAAGAGAAATAAATGTTCCGCGAAAGAGTTAATTCAATCGATATATATACATATATGCATGTGTATACTTAATTTGTTTTACTAGTCGTTTTATGATGTGATAATTTCTACATTTCGTATAATTTAATTTGATTTCTTATGTACACAGGTCTGGAACTATATGGTACCAATTTAAGAGGATGGCTTAAGATATTCACTATTAAATTTCGAAAAGAATAAAGTTGGGATTCGAAATTTAATAAAAGAAATCTTATAAGCAATTGTACAAAATCCAAAAATTTAATTTTCGAATATAATCAATGAGTAAGGGATTAAGTAATTACCCTTTCCTATTTTTAATAAATAATTGTAACAGACGTCTAGGCTTAAGAACAAAGCGAACTAAGACGTCAAAAATTTTTAATGTAATAAATATTTTTATTTAAAAAAGAACTAAATTACTTATGTATGAATACTTACTGTACACTTCTGCATAAATTTTTATTAAAATTAATCACAAAGTACATGGAGTATTCGACAAAATCTTAATAAATTACTGTCAATTTTTAAAATAAATGTGCAGTATATGCATAATTGATTCAAAATAAACCATAGCGTAACTGATTCAAAATGACCATAAGTTCATGCTTTTCCAAAAAAAAAAATCTTATTCTAATTTATCATTTTAATGATGTGTTATTAAAAAAAATTCTAAGCATGTAAAAATTTATTTTTGTTTATTTATATTGCAAAATGTTATTGTGTTTTTGAAATTCTTTTCTTAACTGATACTAGACACAAAAATGCGAGCAGCCATGTAACGGGTGGCTGAAGTGACGCTCGACACAACAATTATGATCGATATCAGGAATTTTGCTGCAAACAGCATGGCAGACATATTTTTAAATAAATAATATTCATCTATTATTTGTGAGCAACAACACAAACATCTAGTAGAATTTATTTGACTGCATATTTAGTTAAATCCCCTCATTTTGAATTATATATTTATTCAGTTTATTAAAAAAAAGGAATACTCAACTGAAAAATTGTTTCATATGAATCTTTCTGATTCAGACACATTCTGTTGATCTGGAAAATAAGAATGTGAAGATTTTATTAAGGCAATGTATTTTAATCATATTATAAATGATTCATTGATGCATATTTGTTCTGATTTCAATCGCTAAAATTACTTAACTGCTTAATTATTGTTTAAATTATTTTAGCAGTTAAAAAAAATTAATACCTGATATTAATTTGATGCTTTTCTTGCCCCTTCCCCCTTTTTGTTTTATAATTTTTAAAAGTGGTTTGCTTTGCAAAATTAATAAGAAATATGTGTTTTATATATTAATTTCTAAGAAGTTGGATATTAAAAAAGAAAAATATCGCCATTATGAATTTACTCTCACCATTATTAAAATGTTTGTCTTCAGTAAAGCATGTTATACTTTAAAATAACGTTAATTAAAATCTAACCTATATGTACTCATATTTTGAAAGCTTAATTTACTTGAATAAATTATTCAAAAATATCCAGAGTCTCTATTTTTAATAGCTAATCTGTCAGTAAATAATGAATAATATATTTAAATATGCAGAAAATGCTCTACAGAGGCAAACGATTTTTTAGTTTTAAAAATTTAGAGTTCTTACTGCAGAAGAAGCTTTTTCATTAGTCAGAGTGTTTAAAGAATTTTACTTTTTACCTGATTTAAATGCAATGTACAAAATTGTGAAGGAGTGATACAGTATCCTATATAATAACTTCAAAAAAAAGTCTTAAAATATCAGTTTTTTTAATTACATTTTTATGTATTTTATATGAAATTCAAATGCTGCATTTTTTTACTTAAAATGAGATAAATCTAAATCCTCAAAAGTGCAATCTCCTCAAAAGTGCAATTGCAACACCAAGAAAAAATGAACGTATCGTCGTGTAAATTTCAGGAGCAGCAGTGGTGAGGTGGATATGCAAAGGATTAAAAAAACAGACAAATAAATTATTACAGTGGTGGCCAAAATTGTGGACACTTTTTTTAAATTGTTAGGTTTTTTAAGTTTGTATATGCTTATAGAAAATTTTACGTTGCACAAATTTCTAAGTATTTTATATCATTTTAAAGGGAATTTAATACTGAATTTAATACAAAACTCAAAATTCAAATATTTACTACGCAAAGAAAGTTATGCTGTAATAACTGTCGATATACATTAGATACTAAAGATAGTAGTGACTTATAATAAAAACTTAATGAGGTTGCCTTTAATCTTTATTACGGCTTCACATCGATGTTTCATTGAGCTGAAAATAGTTTTAAGCTCTTCCTTCGTTAATACATGATGACAGGAAACAATTACGTCCTCAATTAGTTCCTTTTTATTTCATGGGTACCTTATTCGGCAAGAGTTTTCAAACTCAAAGAGTCATTAATATTTAATGTATATCAACCGTTATTACAACATAACTTTTTTTGCGTTGCAAATATCTTATTTTTAATTTTTGTATCGAATTCAGTATTAAATTCTCTTTAAAATAATATAAAATAATTAGCTTTTTGCGCAACTTAAACATTTCTGTGTGTGTAAGCATACAAATAAAAAACCTAACAATTTGAAAAAGTGTCCACAATTTTGGCCACCACTGTATAAACCATTTGATTCCGTGTGCTGACCTCGGACAGCTATTCAGGCCTTAATCTGGTGATGTATTCTATCAGTTTGTCCATTGTGGGTTGCCTGACGTAACCGTTGCCAAGTCACATCCACAGATATGCGCAGATCATCTGCAGTAGGCACTAGTGGCCCAATGAAATTCCACTGGTGTTCGATGGGATTCAGATCTGGACATGGAACGATGTCAAATCCAGTCAGGCTGTTAATAGTTCGCAGTGCTACATACGGCTTGGCATTGTCTTGCTGAATACCATGTTGGGTACGCGCTGCAACAGGTCCCACAACTTGTGAGACGTAGCTTTCCACTGCCAAATGGCCGCCAAAGTGCACCAGAGGTGTCTCACGATTAAACATTATGCCATCCTAAACTCTGATGCTCGACGTAGAATTGGTTTGACGATCAGAGAAATGAGTTGGTTCGTAGTGTTCTCCTGTTCGCCACTATGCCCGTCGACGGACGTCATTCCTCACACAAACAGAAACGAGATTCATCCGTGATAAATACCCGATGCTATTTGATAGTCTAGGTGCGATGACGATGATATGATGCCAGGCATCTAGCCTTGTGTTGAACAGTCAATGATACCCCTGTTGCTGTTACCCGTGGAGGTATCTGTACCTCATGCAATCTATTGCAGATGGTTTGGTTGGACACCAATCCACATGCTCCGACAGACAATCCTCGAATTTCACCTGCAGGTCTCGAATAGTCAACTGGCGAATACGCTGGTCTGTGTGCTTTAACTTGCACCTATGCACACCACTTCCTTTTCGGCATGGTCGAAGATCTTCCTAAATCCATCGTGTGAAACAACATTGGATGGTACTTATGTTTTGCCCAACACGAGTTGTTATTGAGCGCAGAGACAAACGCTGTTCATGAATTTCGATAATACGTCCCTGTCCTCTGTCGCTAACTGATGGTATTGAACTCGTCGACATTTCAGAGGCATTTTCTACGCTTCTACGAAAGGAGCAAATGTTAGACAAAACCTCAGAAGCTGTTTATGAGAAGGGAATGTTTATGGCCTTTATAGCCCGAATATGAGTATCCTGTAATCAGATGTGTGCGCAAATATAAGCACTTGCATATCCATTTCTCCACTATTGGTCCTGGAATTTTCATGTCACTATGTGCATTATTTCTGGTGGTGTAATATCCCTTTTGCTCACACACACACACACATTCGAACGTAATTATTTTTTCTTACATGCGTAAAAATAATAACAAATAGTTCAAAAGATGTTTTTCAGAGGATTTCATTTTTTTCTTCCTTGTTTAATAAGGATTGCTTGTAAAATTAACATAAGAATTTTTTAAAATTTGTAATGAGTCTCCCACTCTCCAGACCTTAGCAAAGGACTGATGTAAAAGTAAACGGAAGTTTACAATTGATGGCATGCTATTGCGTAAAATGCAATAAAAATAAGACGAAGTATGTAATGTTCTGGAATTACTGTAAGCCTTAGAAAAATCGTGTTCCAGAAAATGGTTGTTTAAGCCTTGAATGTCTGGAATGCTGGCAACACATAAAGTACACATTATACTTTTTTTCTTTAGAATAAATGACACTAATTTATAATTTTACGTCAGTTTTGCAGACTTTATCGTACAAAAAAGAAATTCCTATCTTTTTCTTTTTTTTTCATCTTTAGTTGTTTAAAGTTTGACCATTAACAGTTTTTATTTATTTAAACAGAATGAAACATAGAAAAATATAAGAAGCGTTTATTCACATCGCAATTTGACGTAATTATAATGGAAGATAAAAAGAATAATAAGCTTCAAGATAAATAGATGGAGTAGAATTTTTTTTAAAGAAATTTCCTTGAAAAATCTGTTCTATCTTAAAATTTATTCAAAATAAGATAATAGTCATTGACCATTGTTGTACATGTTTGTGTAAGATATAGTTAACAATGGCATATATATATATATATATATATATATATATATATATAATTATTTATTTATCAAACTTTTCTGTATCTAATCATCCATATTACATATATATTATTAGAAGTTTACTTATTCACATAATAAAAAAAAGTAACTAAAACTTTTACTATGCATAGTCAGATCTTTTTTCAAGTTCTTTAGTGTCTTTACTGAAATTATTTTTATTTATAATTTTGATGTATGTGTTTTTGTTTTACTATTATTTTCATTATTTTTCCAGTGGAGCAACGCACTTTTATAAAGGGCCAAGTAGTTGCAAAATCCTGGTAAAACAAAAAGAACACTTAATAAACAGTCCAATTTCATGACGATCTCATGATCAACACAATCACGTGTTTCCGATGGAACTCAAAACTGACATTAGTCTTGTAATCGTTGTACCTGTAAAATAAAAATACAATTTCAGATTTGATGATTTGGTATAAATATTTAAACACTAAAATTCTTCAACATTTTTTCAAAATCAATAAAAGGTTTTTTATACAGGATGTCCGGGCTTAAAGTATTCAAAAGTTATGGCTTATTATTACAGAACTACCCGTCAGAATGTAACAAACTGCTCGTCCGTGGATTGGAAACCCCTCTGAGATTATTTGAGTCTTGTCCGATCGGCCGCAAGTACGCGTATTATTCAATAATCGTATACAAACTCGTTACATTGACTTCATTAGTAAAGATGTGGACGCCGCAGCAAAAGGTGCAGTGCGTACTTTGGTTAAGGGGAGTTGGAAACTTCTCTCTCTCTCTCTCTCTCTAATGACAATGTTAAATTGGCTGTTTTCGATGTACCTTTTCTCAAAATCTATTATATGTTCATGCTTGAAATTTTTCATACAATCTAAGTACACCTTTCATTATACTGATATGATCTTTTAGCAAATTTTGAATTTTTTAATAATTTATGAAATATTTTATCAAAAATTGCGAAATTTAACCCATTTTTTACATAAAAATTTGTAAAAAATAAATTTTTGAGTTTTTTACAAAAAGCTCATTTTAGTATATATTAGCCATCATTATAAATATATCATAAAACATTTACACACCTGTAAACAGTAATTTCTCAGAAAAGGTACATAGAACATCAAAATTTACATTTTGAGATAAATTGATTTTAATGTATACAATGAGACTTCTAATCGGCTAGGAAATAAAAAAATAAAAGGCTCAATTTACAATAAAATCTACATGTTTTGGCTTATATCAGACATTCAACTTTTAAGCAAAAACGAAGTACTTTGTTTATATTTTTAGCCATTCTAATGGGAATGGCCCAGTTTCACCGATTATTTAAAAATAGGTTTTAAGGACTTCTAATTACCCTAGAGGCCAAAGTAAGGTATTTTTAGAAAGGTTAAAATCTATACAATTTGAAAATTTAAAAGTCTTAATTTGACAAAAAAAAGTATGATTTTAAGTTTCCAACAGCTCTTAATGGAATTTAAATCAATCACGCGTGTACACAGCGAAGTGTTGGAACAGAAAGGAATGTCATTAGTGGCTTGCCTAATAGACTCATCAGGACTCCTACAAAATGAATCCCGCACACGATCAAGTCTCTTCTATAACGAAAACATAAGGATACTTGCCAGTTTGAGATACGAAAGTTCCCGTCTCCTTTAAAATTCATTTCCATGGGTGGAAAAATTTTGATGTCGGAGGATTGACTTTCCATTTTGTTCAAAATTATTATATAAAACTTGCTGCACGTAATCTTTGTCATTTTCTACAGTCTCAGAAATCGCACTAGTATTTAACTGAAGGTCAGATCGAAACAGATTACCGAATTTTTCGATATTGTCATCTGTTTTTGACTAGAAGGGAGATCCGAGCGGGAATTATCTTTTACATATTCCCTGCCATTTTGAAAATGGTTAAATTACTCGAAAATTCATGCACGCGATAAACCTTCATTGCCATACACTTGCTTCAATAAATTATGTTCCAGTAGTGGTTTTTCCAAGTTTCATGTGAAATTTCACAACAAGATGTCGATCTGTAGTGATACTTATCATTCTTCCGGCAAAACAAAAAAAGAACTATGATGAGAACGAAGACTACAGCCATAAGGATTTGTTTATAAAAACGAGAAGTACTGCATTCGAAAGAGAAGGCTAAATAGCTGCCAGTCGTTGATGTTTCGCATATGCTTATTTCTTCTGTAACAGTACCACTCTCCTTATTTATTAACCACACCTTTTATATACAATTTATCGCACTAAATTTTGTGTAGTAATGAACTAAGAAGTTGCTAAAAATTAGACTAATTACTTTCGTAAAAAAATGAAATGTTAAATTTTCAAATGACATAAAGACACGCATGACTTAACAGTGGCGCACACAAGGAGGGGGCCTGGGGGTCCGGACCCCCTCCCCCAAAGCCCTTGATTTTTTTTTCGATTGATTATAATTCTAAGTATGTAGTACGTAAAATTTAGCTAAGTATTTGTTATTAATGATTAATTTTATTAATTAATGCTAATTATTTATTCAATAATTAGTTTTTTTACTGTGTTTTGTTCCCGAAAATCGACAAAATCAAAAGGAGCATGATACAAGATCGGTGAACTTTCGACCCCGGAACCCCCTTGAAAAATTCCTGTGTGCACTACTGCTTAACACGTATATAAATTTATAAATTATGTCTATCAGCCTGATGTCCTGTAACATATTCTAAAATCAAAACTTATTTTCAGATAGAAAAATATCCGAATATAAAACTAAGTTCATGTCATATATTAATATATTATACTACACTTTTCAATTTATCAAATATTTTAAGTGCATCATATCTACACTTTGACACATAAAATGAATTATAAATTTAGCTTTATAGTATAAATTAGTGAAAGGCAAATTATTTTAGAAATGGATCCTCATCCCTCAAAAAAAAAAAAAAAAAAAAAAAAAATACACTTGACGCGCTAAGTTAAACAAGGAACTTTTTTTTAAAAAAAATATTCTACCAATAATTATCAAATACTTGCATTACCATTAAAAATAGAGTTATGATTAAAACTCTGATGTTCGTAGCACATATACATTTCCTCAGTCTTGAAAGTCTGGTAAGATTATCAAAAGAACACACATCAAATATCCTTTAGAGAATTTCTAAGATATCAGAGGCATACTTCTCAATATTTTATTAACTTGATGTTCTAGAGTTTGAGAAACTTGACACTTCCACAAGATGGACGTGAAACTCATTAATTATTTTGTATTTAAATAATTGATTTTCAAATATCTCTCAAGTTTGGGTATGTAGCAAAGTCAAATATGGAGTAAAAGCAGATCGAATTATAACTTGTACATAAGTTAGAAGTAATACAATATGCAAATCGAATAACCAATATTTCCTGAAAGTAAATTATGTCTATTCTTCATTAAATATGTATCAATTTTTGTACTCTTATCTAAAATACTGATTGACGAGTTCTCGGCTTGATATGTATAGTAATATTAAATTAAAACTTCAAGTTCAAAGCAGACAATAAATGTTGGAAATAATGTAAATTGCAACTAAATTAATACGCGGGTTAATAATTTATATTGAATCCCGATTCAACACACTTTAAGTTAAATCAGCAGAAACAACTGTCAGTGCAAGTTATCTCATCAGCTATCCATTGGCGGAAATGTATTTTACAGGGTGTTTCAAAAGTTCGTTACGAAAGTGACAAGCAATGAATAAAAGATCCACGAGTCGAAGAAAAGTCTGTTTTTCAGATTTATATTCGCCGTAACGCAGGATTTTTCATTAAGTGAAGAAAGAGTGGAATTTACGTATTAGACCGCTATCAACTTCGTTAAATCAAAAGACATCACCAATTCATGAAATGTCACCAAATGCTGTTATCATTATACATGATCAAAAACGTGCGGAAAAGGTTTTCCGCTATTAACTTGTCACGGGTGAAAGAGGGCTTGAGTAGGAAGTAGACATGATCTTAAAAGTAGGTACTAGTATTCTATCTTTAGCAGGTGAAGTATACAATGTTATATCTTAACTCTGGGAACAATCTGAAATACTTATCCCACAAATTAATTAATTAATTAATTAATTATTAATTAATTAACATCCCATTAATTAATTTCTGTTATCTAGAGTTGAATCTCCTTTTTATGATCCTTCTCGTATCTCGATAGCTCGGTCAGCTCCAGATTTGTTTACTTCCACAATTCCTGGTAGATTTCACAGACTATTTATCTTAGGAAGCGTGATCACACAATCATTGCTCATCTTTTCTAATGTTTGAAATTAACGCTTAGCTATCTCAACGGTTATCCAATAACCTCACATACCCAATGTCAGGCGCTTAAATAGCTACGTTCGTATAGAACCAAGTCATCTCCACGGAAAGCGGTTTTTAAACTAAAATCCCAGATAAAGAGTAGTTTCCTCAAGAGGATAATAAGAAGAACCCGAATTGTATCCATTACAGACTGTATATCACGGCATTTGGCAACGTATTTTTGTTTGACGAAATTGGTCAAAGATATAATACTGAAAGTACTGAAAAAGTTAATACTGCTTATCTACATCGTCATATTATCTTCTGAATATAAAGCTTTTTTAGTTAATTGATTATAAGCCTGCAGTAGCCACACTTTGGGAGAGTTTGGTAAATAGAAATGAAGTAACAAATAAAGGGACAACTTTTGGATTGCTGCCTATATTGCGGCATTTCAAAACAATAGGCATATATTAAGCGATGAGGTATGACCAGCGTAGCTCAGTCCGTCCTGTGATAATGAAGCTCAGCTATTATTGCATGTAACATTCAATACTCGAGCTGTTGAGCATTTTCAGCTGGAAACAATTTTAAATAATCGTATCTCATTTTGTAATTACTAAAATGTGTTTTTTGCCTTCCCTAAAATTAACAGCAGTGCCCAATATTCCGAAATTTTTTTAATTATTTTTTTTGCATGCATAAAATCCTGTACCCGGACGGATGCAATTCTGTAAACTGAATGCTTCTGTAACCTACAGATTTGGTCACAAATTTCATCCTTGAGTTAGCGGTAAGAAAGCAGAGTGGGAAAGAATTAAGTGCACATTAAATTTTTACTCATCTCTTTATTTAACTATAATGAATGAAAATATTATTTTTTTATGTTGCCCCTTTCTTATTTTAATAAATATGCTTACAAATACACAATATATGTACAATCTTAATTTTTTTTTATTTTTGTTGAAGAAATAATAAAATTTTATGTTGTTTATTTTTATGGTAAGAAATATCTTTAAATAATAAAAATTACTATATGTAATAAAATTGTAAATCTCTCTCTATATTATTGACCTCTATTCTCTAACTCTGCATGCATTATCGCGGGAATCGAATTGTTTCAAAAATGTCCTACTGTGTTTCACGCTGAATCATATTTGTAGATTGGTTTGGCATGTGACAGCTAAGAAACTGCCAACCCCCTGGTATACACCATGCCATAGTGAGGAATTTGCCTCTGGATATTTAACGTGTACCAATCCCTCGACCCAGTGGGACTTTAGTGATGCCAAGACGGAAAACCTTTTTCGGAAAGGAAGATCCACTACAGAGCAGATATTCAACATCCGTCAGATTTTGGAGAAAACAGCGGAATTCGGAATTGACACACCTTACCTCTTTAGTGATTGCAAAACCGCCTATGATAGCATCAACAAGTAGGCTGTTATTGCAGGCATGAAAGAGATTAAAATCCCTGATAAGTTATTAAGGCTGATAAGCCTAACATTTTAAGTGAGACAAAAATCATGGTCAAGGTGCAGAATGATCTTTCGGAGCCATTGGAAATAAAAAAAAATGGCGTTCGACAGGAAGATGCACTGGCATGTCTTCTATTTAATATTGCATTAGAAAAAGTGGTAAAAGATTCCAATATCAATACCACAGGATTTATCTTTAATAAATCGATAGAGTTGTTGGCTTTTGCTGATGACATTGATATCATCGCTCGAACACCTACAGTATATACTAAGCCTTCTTATCTTTAGAGAAAGAGGCCCTTAGGATGAGACTGAAAATCAATGAGAATAAGACCAAGTACATGTCTTGCACTAAATTGTGTTTTAACGAGTAAAATTTTAAAATAGGAGAGTATAGTTTTGAAGTTGTTGACAGCTTCACCTATTTAAGTTCGGAAATTAACAATGGCCGCGGTAGCCGAGTGGTATGGGTATCTGATCGCGGCTTGCTTTGTCACGAGTTTCAGCCCAGTTCCACTAAAGACCCGCCGTGTAGGGCAGCAATGCACGTTAAATCTGTCGAGAGCTGAAACGTCCTCCCATTGGTGTGGTGTTGTGTGGTAGTTAGGAGAGGGGGTGCCAGCTCAGGTGTCGCCCACGTCACTGGACCATGGTTCAAAATTACGTGGTCCGTCGCCAAAAGCCTTCGTGTCACTGAACAGTGCGACGTTAATATTCAATCAATCAATCAATCGGAAATTAACAATAGAAACGATTGCACTACTGAAACCCAAAAGAGAATCACTATGGCTAATATATGTCTTAGTGGAATACGAAAATATATAAAATCAAATTTAATCAAAAGAAAAACAAAGGTTCTATAGTTTAAAAGTCTTTTAAGATCAGTATTAACTTACGCATGTGAAACTTGTATCTACGCGATAAGTATCTACGCGAAAAGAAGATTTTAAGATTTATTTTTGGAGGAATTCAGAAAAAGGAAATGTGGCGAAGGAAATCAAAAAAAATTAGAGCTCTTTCAATACTATAAAGAATCTGACATTGTTAACGTCTTGAAAATACAATGAACTAAATGGGCAGGTCACGTTATCAGAATGAAGAATGACCGCGACACTAAAAAAGTCTTCAATGCTCAACCAATGGGCACACAAAGAAAGGGTAGGCCAAATCTTAGATGGATTGATGGCCTAGAAAAGATCTCCTAGCTTTGAGAACTAGGTAATGGAGAACACTAGCAACAAGAAGGCTGTCCTGGAAAAGGCTTCTTGAGAAGGCCAAGGCCCACCCTGGGCTGTCATGCCACTGAGGAAGGAAGACGGGAACCCTAAGCTCGGCAGTAAGAATGACCACAACGTCAACCCACAGCCACATTAAAAATGACAAAAAAATGACATAGGAAAGACTTAGTAAATTTAATTCTCTTTTATACAGCTTTGATTCAAACTTGTAAAAAAGATATCATTAGCAACTATGCCTGACATCTTCTAATGAAGATGACAGGTCATTAAAATCAAGACTGCAGGCATTGTTATATAATTATACTTGAGAATTTTTCAAAGTCCATTAAATAAAATATGTTGACAGTTTCATAATAACTATTTGTTTAAAACGCTTAAAGCATTTTTATGTATGTATTTCGAATCTTTATATACAATGCATTATAAAAAAATTCTTTCACAAAAATTCACAAGATTTGTAAAAATGTTTTTTAAATTTAACACTTTATGATAAGATATGTTAAAATATCCTGAAAAGATAAATTACCTAGATGTTGAACAAAATTTTCTCACGGCGGCGGCCGCCGCAGCACCATCATGCATGACTTTACCTTATAAATATTTTCCCTGGTGTTTTCATCAAATTGCCTTTTAGGTACGAATTGTTAAGAAACAGGAACTATTTTGTTGCTTTACCCTAGAATTTTAGAACTAAACATGAAGTCAAAATATCATCTCGAACACTCGAATAATCTTATTAAAAGGGATTTATTCGACCTAATGCTTAAGAATGTTTAAGAATTCTGAAGTTAGTTTTACAGTATTTTTATACTTCTATATTTATTTAAATGATAGAAGCGCACAATTTCAATATTGTATAAGCAATTATAAACTATCACAGTATATGAAATTGTTAATGTTTGCAAAAAAATAGCATCACCAATGTTAAAATAAATTTAAATGTCATTCAAGATCTCCTTATAGCATTTTTAAGTGTATTTAAGCGTATTATATATATATATATATATATATAATTCACTGGATTATATTTCAGTTATTAATGATTCTTCTAATATATATATATTTAACGCCTAAAACAGCCAATATACTAGTTTAATAAATAGAAAATTCATTTTTGGGGAAGTATTTGAATAAAAGTATTATATAATTGGGAAAAACGCGTTTGCTACTACAATTATTTCTATTTCAACTTTTAAAAGACGTATTTTAACGAGTGTCACGAAGAGTTGATGTGAGATTTAATTTAAGCATATGGAAGCATCTATAATGTTTGAAACGTGATAATTATCATTACCGTTTGGCAACACGTGCATAGGATGATAATATCTTTAGTCATAAAACAGAAGTTTCATTATTCATTTTAGATATTTATAAATGTTACCATTTAAAATCCACCTAAAATAGCATTTAGCACGCAACGTGTACTGTGTACTAATTGTCTTAACAAATATATACATCGATATGGTACGAGGTGATTATATTTAAAGGTTACTTAATTGGACCTAAATAGAGTCTACTCTGATTGAAAAATATGTTTGAAATAAGAGACAAGCGTTATAAGTAGGGTTTGCAATCCCGACTTATATTTTCACAATCCCGGAATTTTGGGATTACATTATTCTTATCCAGGGGTAGGATTGGACTGTTTATGAAAAACACTTATGCATTAGCATTGTTGAAATTTTATAAAGAAACTAAAACGTAATTAAAAAATTAGTTTAATATTATTATTTATTGAAATAAATTAAAAGTTAATTCATCTTTAAAAAAATAAAAAATAGTACACACACACATAATAAAATAATGAATAAAATGTTACACATCCCGATGAATTCGTTAAATCCAAGTTCTATTGTATGTGTAATTTATATATATATAATTTTATAATGCAAAATTTCAAGTATTTAAAATATAATAAATATTTATTTTAACATAAAAGAACTAATGAATAAATATAACAAACATAGAAATAATATCAAAGTCGAAAAAGTGTGATTTAACAGAAGACTTCGTAGTTTTATTTTATTTTTATTTATTTATTTAATTATTTTTCACTTTCAGATCTATGCACTAATCAATACTTTAAAAGAAAAAAGTACAGTTCCTACAGAATAAGTAATACTACTGTGACCAGTCACCCTTTTTTAGGGAGGACAGTCCTTCTTTTATAGGTTCTGTAATTCCTCGAAAAGCGTCCTCTTACTTATTCTCCTTTTCAATATTTTAAAACTAATCTGTGATAATATTTGTATTCAGAAATGCCAGGCCAAAATGTTATGCGTCATGTACCGGAACAGTATGAGATATGCATGTATCTGAATGTGTACATTATCAGGCATCTATTTTCCACAAACTGATTCAAAAGGTTGATGGTGAACGTATTTCAGCTACTGAAGTTAGTCTTAATTTGAACAGTTTTGTCCTTTAGCAAAAATCACAATCGGAAGAAAATTTATTTCTTTAATAATAAAAAGAAAATTGTCAAACTAATGAATCAAATACGGCATAAAGGAAAAGTTAACCAACGAAGTGTAGGAATTTTACCAAGCATGTTTTCAATATGTCGATGTGAATGCTCTAAAATAAATATCATCGGAAATAACAGTTTTCAATGGTGTTTTTTGAATTCATCGCAAATAAATTGGAGCAGATACAGAAAATTGTGTTGAGTTTTTATCGAAAGAAATGCCTGATATTAAAATCGATGAGAACTGTATATTTGATCAAATTAGAAGAGTGAATGTGTTGTGAAATTCTGATAAATTAGTATAATGGGAAAATTAGCATATTGAAATTGACATAAAATGGGTGGAAATGTTTAACCATTTCACAAATGAACACACTCCATATGAAAATTTAGTTACTCTTGTTCATTTTACATTGTGCTACTCTGGAACTAATACAGCAGTTGAAAGAGATTTTTCAATAGGTAAGGATTTTTGGACAGATGAGAAATCAAGATTGAATGTTGATACTGGAGAGCTGTAGCTCTTACGGTGGTATTCTCAATCGCGAGTTAACCAAGGGTTATCCCCGAACCGGAGGTAACTCGCAGATTGTGTGTGTGGCGAAACATCATTATTCTCAATTGCGGATCGCGCCAAATCCACGGATTATTCATCCAAAGGTAATCCGCCGATTTCGGAGGGTAACTCGCGGATTTCGATCACGCGAATCTGTAAGCAAAGATGGACGTAACAAAGAATATGTCACGTGATTATCAGAGTCCAATCACAACGACTGTAACATCTTGCCCACGCATAACTCACGGATTCGGTAATCGTCAGTTCGAGAATAAGAAAGAATTATCCGCGAGTTATCGGCGACCGAGGGTTACCCAATCCGTGAGTTTTCTTTTCAATAACTCGCGATTGAGAATACCACCGTTACCGTAAAATTCAATATGAAGGGTATTTCTTGATATGAAATTTCTGATGTAATTCAAAATGATATATTGACAAAAAAAATCATTCAATGGAAAAATACTCATTTAAGTAAATAGCAAAATAATTTTATTTTAAAAATTTAAGAAATAGCATTCAAAAGGCATGTAAGCGTAATTAGTGTATTTTTATTCAAATTACAAAATGATTCTTATATTGACGTTGTAATTTTTTCTTCTATTTTTCGTCCTCCTTTTCATTGAAAAAGAATTGGTCACCTTAGTTTTTCGAATTACAAATACCCAATAAAGATGAGGGCATTAAGAGATAATTACCGACAAAAAAAATTTGTTGGTTATATCTAAGCATATATAAGACCCGATAGATCTATTCATTGAAGAAAAAAATTACAACGTAGTTCTTTTCATCCGGTTCATTACAGCAAATAATCTAGTACCCACTCAAAAGATTTTCTTGTTAACTTTTTGACTTCTTCCCATCGAAAAATAATTAAGGTAATGATTTTCCAATACAATTTGTTTTGAAAACAATTCTGTGTAAAATCGTTCTACTCATTCTTCATCGATTTTTGATCCTCTGATGAGAACTTCACAGCTTAGAAAATATATCAAGACTTCGAAAATTAAAATAAAATTTAAATCATTTCCCCTGTTAAAAATTAAATTACGCAATATATAAAAGATGAACTATTACTGATTTTGTTACATTTATGTTTAATTGTTAGTATTAATAATTAAGTATCACTTATTATTTCCAAATTTCAGTGCAGAACTTCAGGCTTCATTGTAACCCATTTGAGACGCACAAAAAACTTATTATTAACAGTAAAATTAGAACTCGAGTTTTTAAATTTGTGTGAAAATTGGGAGAGCTTTCAAATCAGTGTTTCTCAAACTGAAAGGCACGCCCCCTAGGGGGGCTTGATAACCGTACGAGGGGGACGCGAGCATATTGAAAAGTCTAAAATAAAGGATTATTAAAAAAATTATTAATTTACTGAAAAAAAATACATTTGACACAATACAAAATTAACTACAAATTTACACTTATAAATATATCAGTACCACACAAAGCATTTTATATAATTAATTTACCAATACTATATATATATATATATAAAGAACAAATTTAATAATTACCAATGACACCATGGCTTGTTATATATAAAGTTATATGCAAAAATTAACACTTATCTTGATTATTTGTACGGTTTATAATTGATCCCTTAAAGGTCGATTAAAAATTAGGTGATTTGCTTCCCAATGTCACCATTTAACAAGTAGGCGAGCGTATGTGGTATATGTGGAAAGAGTTGAAAAGGAATAAATAAGCAAATTCTCTGAAATTAGTAAATCCTTCGCAAAAGATTGTACTTTGGAAAGACGTATACATACGTCCAGGGCAGTTAATTCACTGGCTGAGTGAGACGTTTATATACGCCGGTGGCACTTAAGAATTTAAAGTTGTATTATAGGTTTAGCGTCAAAGTATAGTATTATTGAATTCAATACATTGTTCTTGTATGGAGAGGAGGGGCGCAATGAAAGTTATGATTGAATATTGGGTCGCCAATATTGAAAGTTTGAGAAGGACTGTTTTAAATAATTTTAAAACTTAATCTGTGTAATAGATTATTCCAGAGAAATTTATAGTTGTGTCATATGTGAGCAGAAAAAGGAGTAATTTGAAAACGATAGAAAAATCCTAGAAAATTTTCTCTAAACAAAGTGAAGCATCAAGAAACTTTTCTCCGCATGAGAGTAAAATTGGTAAGTGTAATGTACACATATTGATAAAGAAACGGCAACAGTTTCATAGAAATTGAACAACTATTTAATACAGCAACAAGAGCAAATAAACTAACTCTGGCTCTGATGCAAGTTACAATCGGGTTCGGCCTGGAGTTCGTGGATATCCTACTGCTCAATTACCTGTCATATAAGTTCAAATTGGCAAGTTAGCTTGTTGCGATCCAGTGACGATCAGAAACGCGTGCTACTCAAAGCCCAAACGTGCAAAATTGGAAAGAAATCTTGCAATCCCACTGATCAGAAAACTTTTCAAGAAGCACTATAACGAGCGATAGAAAGACGTGCCGTGTACGACATGTATTTTTCTGTTGAAATGTGACCTTAAGGGTGTTGGTGTTGTTGCACGCCTCCATTGGCCAGCAGTGATAGACCAGATCCATGACGTCGTACGCTCTCAAAAAATCGAACACCAGCAAGGGATTGTCAGCTAAATCCTGCTTGGTAAGCCTAGGTATTTAAGGATGTGAGCGGGCGGGGCCGGCTCTGAAGAACAGTTGGTACACATTTCAAAGCTCTTGGATCCTTCGGAAAATTTCATTGATTTAAGGTGACCACTTCGAAAGCGGGCTTGAATATGTTCCTGTCTATTAAAACCAAAAGTCAAAAATCCTCTAGGAAGAGAACATTGATGCCAATGGTGCTCTGGAGGGGGATAATCCAAGCGGTCTTATTCTGGTGTTTAATTTTTGAGAAAAACTCCAAAAAGGTGATGGGTACGACGGCTCTAGGGCCTTGCAAGCACCAGTCTTAGCCACAGTGTCCGTCATCTCATTTCCCTCTAGATCTACGTGGGAGGGAAATCACTGCAGATGAATCTGATGCGTTGTGGAAAGTCGTTTAACTTGTTAAGTATTGACACTCCAGCATTATCCCTCACACTTTGCCAATTCGACAAGTGCTGTATTGCACTTCTACTATCAGACAATATCCAAATCTCTTTTCAAATTGGAAGAGATGCAAGAGAACCAAGGGCCTCATCAATGGTTGAGCTTAAGGGTACGTGAGGGGAAGAATAATCTCATCGAAGTACTACTGCTTTAAGAGCGCCTCGAATGGCTACAAAAAGGATCTGTGCTATCAAATGAAGTGACATCTCATACCATAGACCATGTTTGTCTCACTGCAAGGTGGAAGTCAGTTAGTTTAGCACCCCATCATTGTCATGGACGTTTCAAGATACTTTATGAGGACACAGTTCGAAGTAGAATTTAGCATTGAAAATAATTCTATTCCAATCCGAACTTTCCCGGTCGTATGCTTCTCGTTACTTGGTGGCGTGTAATAGGGAAAAACAGCCAACGGAATGGCCTCTTTTCACTAAGTGTCCTATCACCTACTACACGTCGGATTGTTATTGAAGATACATCAGAAGTTACGATCTAAGAGAAAGGATTATTACTCTACCATATCTCTTATTCGACATGAACCTTATTGACGTGCTCTACGGCTAACCATTTCTACCAACATTATCAAATGGTCACTTAACTCCAACCCAAATGTCAACCTTGCCTGCGATTAAATCATGCTGCTTCCTTTAACCTTTTATCTACTGCATTATGATTCACTGCAGTTTTTTTTTCATGTAATATTTTTCTTGAATCACTGCATTGAAAATTAAGGGATATGCATAAACAAAAAAACTCAACTTTCGGAAATTTAATGCGTTAGAGCTAATTAATAAATTAAAGATACAACCATAAAATAAATTATATTATTGTTTACTTAAAACAAATAGTCAAATCATTTTCTAAGGTCTTCATTAACATACAAAAAAATAAGCCACTTATCTTTTGACATTAACTAATTTTTCAGAACAAAAATGATAGTCTTTGCAGTCCGGTGAAAACGCCGTCAGCTGAAAACGCAATTTCTGCTATAAAACTATTCGTTTTCCCCGCTAAAATAATCGTCATAGAACCCGTACTGCTATATATCTTGGAAGAGTGGATTTCGAGGAATATGCCCGTTAAGTATTATCAGAGTATTCATAAAAAATGGTTATTCTATGTAATTTTAAAGTATGTGGTACTTATAAGTACCGTTGGTAGATAAAGGGTTAAACCAGGGGTGGACGAAATTTTCCAGGGTACGGGATACTTCAATTGGTTTTAAAGTGTTGCGGTTCACCCAGTGGCATAGATGTGGTCATTCTGTATTAAAATTGTATGTTTTTTCAAAGTTTGTTTTCGACATTATAGCCCTATTTTAAAATAGGACAGATTACTATTTTTCTACAAAAATACAAAATTGCATGTTGAATACTTGAACAGCTAGAGAAAATACTTGAACTGATTAATCTGAAGCCAACGTATATAACAAAATTTATTCGCTTCCAAATCCAACGCCATCGCAGGACGTCAACACGAGAACCCCAATTCTGTGAAAGCGTGGAATGAGGGATGATGTCTCAATAGCCATTCCCTTGATATCGTGCGAAGAGCTGATCGTCAACATTTATTCTCCCTTTCAGTCGGCGTGTGGGAAAAGATTTCATTTTTTGCTACAGTGTCAATGAATTTGTAAAGTGTCATTGTGTGCATCCAATTAAGGTACATGTATCGTCTACTTTTTTTTGGAATCATTTGTTTAAGTAAACACAGTCGTATCAATTGTGAAAAATTTATTCTCCAATGTATCTGACGTCGGTGTTCCATAAATATGATTATTTTTGTGTGAGCGTCTTAAGTCTTAATAAAGGTAGTCACCCCCAAAATGTCTTGGTGGTCCACCAATCAATCGCGATTGACTTAATGCCCACACATGCTTTAGACCAAATTTACTTCCTCTCAGAAATGGGAAAGTCAACTCGTACTGCAACTCAAATCCATCTTCAAAGCATTTGTGAATCGATGGAGTCACATTCGCAATGGAGTAATGCAAAAGTATTGATACGTCCTCTGCTGTATAGACCGTCCAGATGCTCTGTTTGAATGCACTGGAGGTCCACCTAGTCTTTGTCATTAGCCATCAAAACAAGGGTGTAGCTACCGTCTTGTCAGCCGTATCAATGATACGAGGCCCCCGAGCTCCAAGGGTGCCAAATCGTAAAATGTTGAGAGCCCACCAAAAAGAGCCTCCAAGGAATTATGATGTGGGGCCCATCCAGGACTAGAGCTACACCAGTGTTTAAAGGTACTCTGTCTTAAAGTTTATTCACTTTACAATAAAGCATCTGTACATTATTTAGTGTAAGAATGTGGATGCTTCAATTAGAAAGTTCTGTGTACTTTATTGTAAAGATGTGCATTACGTAATTTCGGTAAATTCAGATAACTTCTTAACACACCGTTTTTTTTTAATATTATAACGCATACATGATTGATAACATACCAAATAACTATAATTTTAAATAATGGTAAGTAAGAATATAAAAGACAGTATTGGCCGAAGAGAAATAGCTGCGGGTGAGTGAATGAATATTAACGTCGCACTGTTCCACTACACGATGGCTTTTTGGCGACGGACCTCGTAATTTATACCATGGTCAAAAGACGAGGACGACAAATGATCTGGCACCCCCTCTCTTAACTACCACACCAACGGGAGGACGTTTGAGCTCTCGACAAATTTAACGGGCATCCTTCCTTACACGGTGGGTTTTTAGTGGTGCGGGGCTCGAACTCGTGATAAGTGAACCACATTTCGATAGCTTGACCACTGGGCAACCGCAGTCCGTATAATAGCTGCAGTAATACAATAGTCAATTCTTAATTTTAGAACTAAAATTCCTTGTATTTAAGGTAAAGAAAACTACTCGGTGGACCAGAAAAATAAAATACTTTTGTTAAAAAGATTTTTTTATTCGTAAATAGTTGATAACAGCGTCATCAAATCGTGAGTACATCCCTCATCGAACACAGAACTTGAATCGAAATCTCAAATAACGGAGATAAAATAAAAATCTATAATATTCGTATTTAATACCACATAAAAGGGTAATATTTCTTGTTGTCACTCATACACAACAATAAAATAAAATAAACACAATGAAATTCATTGGTAACAAATATCGTCACAAAGAATAACACATATGAAAATCAAGATATCGCCTGGATGATAAAATAAAAAAAATCTTTAATATTAATTTATTTTTCGTACATAACAATACATGCATCTGAATTTAAAATATCGAACTTGGTAGTGCTATATATTCTTGATTCTTTTCTAAAAGAAATGTAGACATTTTACAGAGGGTACGAGAAGATTGGTTTTACATTGAATACAATGATGCATTTTAACACAACATAAAATGTTTTGACTTCACGATGAGGAATGTAGCTTTGATATTTCTATTATACTTAATGTTATTCTTACACAAAATAAAATCTTTTTTAATCGATATAAATATACAAGTGGATTACAAAAATGTTAAAGATATTTTTATAAATAAAATAGTTGAACAACAGAATAATATGAGCAGAATCCTTTTTTGTGTGGAAGATTACTTTTCTTTCATTCTAGTAATATTATCTAAAAGTATTTGCCAACATTATTCTAAATATCGTATTCAAAAAACTCAATAATGAAATATACAACTGAATTTTTTTTTAAAAATTCAATGCAATGGTTTCTAAAGTTATATATCTTATTAAGGAATTCTCATCAATTATTCTATTTGACTTCAAACGGAATGGAATATATGTGAAAAGAAGGGAAATGGATTTTATATTCATTTTTTCAGCTTACTACATATATTCGTTGAACATAGATTTTTTACAGAGAAAAAAGAATTTAAATAAATTTTCCTGGATTAATTCGATATTAATTTTGAATAATAATAACTTTTGAGAATATTTGCACATTTTTTGTTTGTATTACAAATCAAAAAATTCAAAAAAAATTATGTACACTCTAAAACCAAAAAAATCCAATGCACCTAGATGGCGTTGTCCGATCAAGATAAAAATTGATGGATGTGAAAAACACAAGCTGCTGTTTGTGAAAAATTCAGAAAAAATTCATGAAAGAATCATCCGAATGGAATGAAATGAGCAGCAAATCTCAATTATATGATGCTATGCAAAATAGTAAAGTTTCAAATCCACGACGCATGCATGGGGTGAACAGCGCCCTATGAACTGATGTTGAAAGTGTATGAATAGAGGGTTGAAGCAAGACGTTGAAAATCGTACATGGTTGCTTGTTAGTGGCGAATGCTTAGTGGGAACTAAGTATGCCTCCACGACGAAATAGGGTGTAATTTCAACAACTTACGCTGTTTAAACGTGAGAGAACAATCATTCTTCGCGAAGGATTTTTTTTTTCGCGCAAAAGCAGCTTGTGTGCAGCGGAACAGTTTCACAGTAATCTGAGTTTGGAAGGAGTGCACCGACAAGAACGGGACAATACTTTGAATGGATGATGTGTGTGTGTGTGGAAGGTTATTAAAAAAGAATCAGTTTGAGAATCTCTCCTTCGAGACACCTGCTGAGTGCGCAGTTCCGATGCGCTGGAGCTCTCGCTATTCATTAAGGTATCCGACTACGTTCGGACCCGTGATTTTAAAAAGGCGAATAAATGGATAATTTTCATCATATTTAGTATCACTTAGATTAGAATATATGTATAAAATTGTTTTAAGGACATTTTGACAAAAAAAAATTATTTAAATACAGTATTTCGGCAAAAAAACAGAATAACCTTTTTTCAAAATGTTCTACTCTTGTGAAAAATGCTTCCATTATAATAATATTTTGCCTGCATATAGCTCAGACCTCTGTACAGAGGCTCAACTATGATTTTTGAAAAATTCACATTATTTTCAGATTGATTGATTGAATATTAACGTCGCACTGTTCAGCTACACGAGGGCTTTTGGCGACGGACCACATAATTTTGAACCATGGTCAAGTGACGTGGATGACACCTAAGCTGGCACCTCCCTCTCCTAACTA